>JADDOH010002770.1:0-162819 GCA_016648135.1 Agrypnia vestita
CCGTCACAATCTAAAAAAGACCATCGGGATTTGCGGATCGCAGTATAACAAATATGTAGTTAGGATTCAAACGATTCACGTTTGAAAGGTTTTAATTATTGCGTTTGTGTTTGTGTTTCGCAAATATACCACCGAACACGGCCAAAGCCGCCGGGTTTGCGAGCGCTGTGTAATGGGAGAGCACGCGCGACACGGTTCCCCATACAGAACCGTCCCGGGTCATGTTCCGCCCGACTGCGAGCGTTCACGAAATAGACCGGAGACGTTTGAGGGTTTAAGGTTTAACAAGTTCGACCTTCGCGCTCGGGCTAGTACGAAGGGACAGTTAGCTGCTCCACTGAAACGGATTAGCACGGCGCCCGAAATGCAAAAATATACACCTGTATTACGGGCAGATCACCGCGACAGATTTCAGCGCGCGCCACGGAGGGTTTATGATAGCTTAAAATTCGGTTTTAATTTAATTTCTTATATTAATATAAACTAATAATTAACCCACGCTAGATAAAATCTGTTCAGTGGCAAATATTTTCGCTTGCGAGTTATGCAATAGTAATTAATAATAATAGCAGAAAAATATAAAAGTAAAAATAAATATAAAAACCGGATAACAATTTAGTAGAAAATATAAACACGAGAATATATGAATCTAAAAGAAAAGAAGATATAAAAACGAAAACTTTTAGTATACGGGTACACGTGATTTTGCCATGTGAACATTTGATATATATTTTATTTTATAAAAAAAATTTATAAATCCGATGTTTTATAATATTTACTTTTCTCTTTCGGTTATGTACTTTTATGATACAAATGCAAAAAATATTTTAATAATTATCCGTCTGGTTTCATAATTAAAAATTAATATAAATTAATTTTAATTAAATTGAGGTTAATGTAAATTAAATAAATCCACACTTGTTATATATTTGTCTTATGGATATTAAAAAGGGTTTCTATATTTGAAAAAAAAAAGATCTTTAAATTCAGCTAAATTTTTACAGATAATAATTACACAAAAAATTTATTGATTATAGTATTCTTACAAATCTACTTATATTATTTGATAACTTTCACGTGCATGTTTCGGAGATACCTTTTTATCGTCAAGGTGTTATATTACAAATTGTCCTAAAAAAATAAAATGTCAATCTACAATGTTGCTGAATTAATTGAAAAAAAAAAATTTCCTTCATTGATTTATTATGGTTCTTAATTATTCTAATTATCTAAATGTGTTCTTAATTGTTATACACAGTTATATACGGTTCTGGTTATTCAAACTAATTATAATTTCTTTGTTGTATGCAGGATTGATAGACTTGTTCGTAATATAAACACAGACGCGTATTGTTGCACGAAATAATTATTTGAGTTTCTTGTTTTGATCTAAAATTATTTTGATTTGAATTACAAGAATAAAATTGCTTCCATTTTTATTTACAAGACGGCCTGGCATATGAATTAAAATGGTCATACTACCGCCATCTAGCGGAAATCAGAGAAAGTTTTGAGCCTTCGCTAGTATTAGTCTATAGGAAGCGGTAATAGAGAGCGCAATATATATATACTCTTAGAAACGAATAATTAAAAATTGGACTTGTTTTTTTTTATATATATTCCTTTGTTTCGCTTCATTGCAACGTTAATTGAAATTGTTTTATCTTCATTAATAAATATTATATTACAATATACGTTGATATAGCTTATTTATAAGCAGAGTAGAAATAAACAACAGCTTATTTGACTACAGAGATGAGATATGGTAGAAGGACAGTTGGCTTCTTTAATGATCATAAGGTTCACATACAGGCTTGATAATTATTAAATGTTTACATCTCACTACTTCAAATTTAGTACGTATCTATATTGGGGTTGTTTTGGTTTTGGGCGCAATCTTCTTGGAAATAATACAAAAGTAAATCCGGAATTAACGATATGTGAGTTTCTTCAAGTTTTGAGAAGTCGTAACGCTATGATTGATTAAGCATTTATTGTTTTTACTATACATTGGGTGTATGTAGAAATCCTGTTGAATAGTGATAAAATAAAATAAAAAAGCAATTTTTCAGGAGAGCTTTTGAATTCTTCTGGAACATTTTGAAAAAAAAAAAAATTTGAAAATAGATTTTTAGTAGATTAAATAGTAGTAGCATAACGAAATCATTAGCTTCATCCACCTTCATGCGTCGTCGTGGCCATTACTTTTAGATTGAGGTAGAAAGGTTGGACGTTTGGATCTTGAATAGATTCCAGTCGTATAGCAAACCGAATTATACGTTAGGAATTCTTGATTCAGTTACACACATACATCTTCTGTGGATATCAGTGTTGGTGATGACTACTACAGCTAGTACAGATATTAGGGTTCACCTCTTCTGATTTGTAACAGTGTACTTCGCTAAACATGTTCGCGTTGTTAAAGGAACACTTTAAAATTTTATAATGTTATGTTACATATAAGTATGGGGATGATGAATACGGAACATATTAATAAAGTTGTTTTAGGTTTTCAATAAGTTTTGGGAGGAACGATATTACAGTTATACGGAGGAGTTGCGCCTGATTATTTGACAAACGCTTAAAAATCTGGGGGAAGACAGGTTAGTAAGGAATAGTTATGGGAAACTTTTCTTGACATCTGGATGCACTTCTTCTACAAACATGCGTCGTCTTTAGATATCACTCTTGAGGGTTGGCTGGAAAGTTAATTGAGATGGATAATAGTTATATATATATACTTTTACGTTCCATAATTATCGAAGAGGTTGTTCCTACCCTTTTCTTCCTCTACTTCTTCTTCGTCTTCTTCTTATTCGTATATGCTATCGGTTATGTGTATGTATGTATATATATGTATGTGTATATATATATATATGTGTATATATATATATACTTTCTTTCCCCCTTTTAGTTATATTGACTTCAACAGCGTCTTCTTCTTCTTCTGTACGAAGGTTTTTTTTTATTGGTTATGTTCACTCTAGTCTTCTTCTTCTTTGAATACATACCATTTATGCTTTACTTTTCAAACACCTTCTCTTCTATAAATAGCAATTATTACAATACGTTGCAACTACTTTTTCGTCTTATGGTATATCTTACGACTACTTCTACTTTCTTCTTCTTCTTCTTTTCTTCTTCTTTCTTCTCTTTTCTTTCTTCTTCTTCTTCTTTTCCTATAACTACATTCATGTCGTCTTCTTCCGTTTATCTTATAATTTTCGAATGTTTTCTACGTCTTTTCTTCATCTTCTTTTGTCCTTTACCTACTACTACATTCGCGTCTTCTTCTAATTTTATAACTTTCGACTTCTTCTTCTTCGTCTTTATCTATTACTACACTCGGTTGTGACTTTTCTTCTTTATCTTATGCCTTTCAATGGATTCATTTTCTTCTTCTTCTGTTGTCATCCACTACTTTTGCGGCTTCTTCTTCTTCTTCTTCATCATATTACACCAACAATAAATTATGGCAGTCATTACAGTATACGTGGAATATTGAGGACAATTGGCTGTTTCTACATAAGAGGACATGTATTGCGCATATGAATAGAGTTCATAGCTCAGATGGGGTACAAGAGTTAATTTTGTCGCGGTTTGCAATCATAGTAGGAATATGCGGTTGACTATTCACTCGGTTAAAACAGGACGAAACGAGTTAGAAATAGAAGAGAGTGTATAGTTTGGGGGAAGGGTTTGCTCTTTATATTAGAAAGCTGGTTGTTAAGTTTATATGAATAGATTGTACATTAATTCGTAGGTTAACATAATTCTGGAACTTCAGATTTATCGTAGCTCGCATTTCATAGGAGAAATATACAGTTAATATTTACTCGGTTGAGTTGGTTTGTATAGCTTGAAGGGGATGTGGGGAGTGTTAGTGGGAGTATATTCTGGGGGAAGGGAGGTATATGCTGGGGAAAGTAGTATAGAGTTGCGAGGTGGTGAACACTAGGAGTGTACCATTGTAAGGGAAGCAAGGAGGATAACAAAGTGGGGGAAGGAGCGTCCCTTTTAAGTGTTGATAACAGGATGGAACTTGAGTGGTTAGCAGACACAATAATGAGATTACTGAGGCATTCAATCGATTATGAAGAATCGAACCTTTTCAGTCAATTGAATAAATTAGATACAGTCCCTTTTGCTTTCAAATCTTATATTTATATTAGTTGTACACTTTTCATTTGAATGACAGGCAGATGGTTTACAGTAGCTTTAAATACGCAAAGAAGGTTCCATTGAAAAGGAATTCTACCCTAATAGAAATATAGTACGCGGGGAAAGGAAAGAACAACGATTTATTTTAAAAGGAATTTTAGAAACTCTTGATAAGTATCACGAAATATACTATCCTATTGGGTTATTTAGCAGATAGGCTTGGTCTGATAGATCATTCCTCTCTCTAAATAAGGGGGAAGCTGTGATGGTCGACATAGAGATAGATTTAATAAATTTAGAAAATCTTAAAATAATAATATTCAAAAAAGTCAAGTATGGAAATCAAAAATATATTTCTTCTGTTTGGAATCGTTTAAAAGTAAAAGCCTGATATATTTCTTCTTAAGATTCTATGTATTACAAGAGGCTAACAAAATATTGAATATTCAGCTATACAAGTAATATTTCTTAGATCTTTATTATACCATAGATATAATTCTGTGTTAAATTAATATCGTTTGCCAATCCTAATAGACTCGACCTTGTGAGTAGGTGCGAACGAGCCTTTATTATTTATGAATCAGAACAGTAAGTCTCGCGTGTAGCGGGTGCTTAACTATTATTTTAACGAAACGGACCAATCACAGGCACGCGTTACCTTTCGACGGGTTGAGCCGGAGGCGACCGTCCTGATGGCTGAATCCGGCCAATGGCGAGCGCCGGCGGTGAGGTCATCGGGCATAGGATGAGTCACTGCACTAGCGTGGATTTCAGAGGTATGGTGAAATCATTACTATAAAAGGAGCGAACTCGATATACTCAGCCCCTTCAGTTCGAGACCAGACTTGCGAGCGGGAGCGCTGCCCAACAGACTACCGACGGAGCCCTGAGTTCCAGAACATCATTTGCGGATGGAGTTGCTGCCCGGACGTATGGAGGAATCTACCAATCATCAGTACCAGAGAGGATCATACCGCCACTGTGTAACAGCTAAGGAACATATTTATATTATCTATTACGGTTAATTATTTTCACTATCGAAATGTATTTATTTTGGGAATATTTGAGTTCGGAATAATTGTGTAATTAAATATCACGATTGCTTGTGTGATATTGGTTCAAATCGTACGAGAATTCCTTCCAAACGGATGTATTTTTATGCAAGGCGAATTTCATACCGTTTATGCTGAAAATTGAATACACGGAGTTCTATATGAATTACTTAGTAGCATTATAATAATTACTGTATTGCGTAGGTATTGCGCAATCATTACACTCGGTCTACAACTAACTCTTTATGAATCGAGTACCTCGGTATATTCAGCTTAATAAGTGGCTTCAGAATGACGAGTAAAGGACAGAATGGGGAGATCTAACTAAAGATTGGGGATATCTGGTTTATGTTAGCCTAGCTGGCTGAGGGGTGGATGATTGCCGGCACTTGGGCGTGGAACCCGCACAAGCCCCTGCAGGGCCCCTTAAAGGCGGGGTTCTCCTTGTTGCTCGGGGTCGTCAATAAACCGACCACCTAACCTCATCTGGCGCAAACTACTTAAACCAACAAAAAGGTTCCCTATGTCTTTGGAAGGATTTCCATGCTTGAATGCTGTAAAACCTTGATATAAAACGTTAACTTCTATTTCGTCCTCTGTAAGAAAGACAGGGCCAGAATAAATATAAAAATCATTCACTCATATGGAATAGCTGGGATATTATAAATATGTTACTAACACTCTAACATTTGTCCAAAGTAAATGTTGCAAGATGCAGAATCGTGGGACGCCATTCTGAAAAGGCATAATGAGATTGCACAATAATTTGTAACATCGCTGACTATGCCCGCAAAGGAGGCTAATGTCGTCATCAATTCGTACCAAAAGAGTACATGATTCTTCAAACACCGGCCTAAAAGAAAGGCGCCTCAAGACAACACACATCATCAGAAACTCGTACCAAAAGAGTACGTACATCTCAATCATAAGCCTAAAAGAGAGGCGTCACAGGATCACATCTCGTAAAGAAGAGATAGAGTCTCGGGATGCAGTAAGTTCCGGAGGAACAAGGGGGGCCGTTTAGTCACTTAGGAAGTCGGCCACCGGGTTAGGCGGGCGCGGAGCCTCAACCCCTCTCAGCAGAGATGCTGAGGGTTTAAAAAACCAAAATTTAGCATTCAAAGAAACTATTATTTCATATAAACTCACGGGCTGTTGTAGAATCCTTTCGAACAAACCATCCCCGAGACCTTATCTACTTATTTATAAAGAAGTTTCGCTTCAAAAATATCGTATTTCGTAAATAGCAAATATATGTATTATTTTCTCACGGAATTAATATGAACAGGTTCATGCACGTCTAGAACGAAACCATTCAAGGTAAGAATTTGCTAATACAAAGTGTTTATAATTATTCATTTCAGTGTTATTTAATATGTGTGAATTTTTCCCTTTGCGCCGTTCGAACGATTTTACTGGTTTGTCTCAAATCGAAAATGTTTTATTTCTAATACACGAATTCTTCTGGTGAACGTATTTTATTGTAACATAAATGTATAGATTATTAGGTTCGTTAGATGTTTTTATTACGTAATATTATGCAATTGTTTCCACACTGCTCCTATAAAAGAATTTGAAGTTATTACGATACACAACGGGGTCCTTCATCCATTAGACGATTCATGTGCCAATTCAACGACGTATTACGAATAGTATATATTGTATTTATCGAGATTTAGTCGCATTTATTATTTCTAGTGAGGTTTTTAGTATTGGTTCCAGGCGCCATTATGAGGCGGAAATAGTTCATATTCATAGCCCGACTGCAATAGGTATTTTTGTCGCGTAAGAGGTAGCACTTTTAGAAATATAACTGTGTTTTATGTTTCGTCCCTGACGGACAGGATGGTATAGCTGTGGCTATTTAGGTAATATACTTAGTAAATGCAAAGGGCATTAGGTATTATCAATATAGTATGCGAACCCAAGATGTTAGAAATATTTTAGTTAATATTTTTAGTTAATATTGCATTCAAAAGCGCAATTTTCACAGAATAATTATTTTCAGTTAATACGTATTTTTAGTTAATTTATCGTATAGAACAATTTCTGATAGTATAGAACATTATTTCATATGAAAAGTTGAATTTTAGTAGTAGTAATATTTCTGTATTGAATATTTAATTTTTAACAACTGTATCGCTACATCATATGGTTGAAGTCGACCGGTTGCATCCTGTCGCTCAATCGCGCGCGCTCACATATAAGAATAATGAAATATTTGATAATCCAATATATTGTATTTTGAACGCGACGGTTTGCTACTTACTAACCTTCATTATTTAGTAGGACCCACATTAGGGTCATCTTACATCGTTAGCCGAGAAAAGAATATGATTTACATTGATTTGCAATGGAATGATTTGTATTATAGATTTGCTTCGCCTTATATATTCAACACACACCCCATGGGATGTCTAACTCTGGTGCCGGACCAGGAGCTATACTAAATTATTATTAAATGTATCAAGGCCGCGATGCCCTACTATCTACCTGGTTCACCACAGTGCTTACCGTGACCAGGAGAACGATTTATATTGAAATGCAATAAAATGCTTTATAATATTAATTGAACACCATTTCGACATTAAATACAGTCTGCTCGATTTGATTAGGGCCCACTATCTACCAGGGTCATCACAGTATGTTCGACAGAAGAGGAAAGACTGAGAAAGAGATCGAGAGGAGGGTGACTGCAAAGAATAAAGGGAACAGTGATTTGAAAGCAATAATTTTTAATAGAAATATGTTTACTGAGGCAAGATTACAAGCGGTAGCGACAATGGGATTGTGGTACCAATACTGATGTACGGAAGTCAAGCCTGTAGCTGGCAGAAGAGGAACGAAAGTAGTAGATTGAATGCGCTAGAGGTGAGACCACTTACACGTATTTGGGAAAGATGCATGAAGAATGAAAATGTTAGGAAAGAATTTAAATCTGATGTTCGCATAGTCGATAGAATAAAAAAAAGGGTCGCTCAGATGGTTTGGGCATGTTGAGCGAATGAACGAGGAAAGAATGGTAAGAAACATATATGACAGCACCATAAAGAGAGGACGACCGTGGAAGACCTGGCATGAGCAGATTGATCAAATACTGGAGGATGGACCTGTTAGGAATCTCAACGATCATGTATGAATGTGGATGAGGCGAGAGTTGTGTGTCAGGACAAAATAGTGTGACGCTCTATCATCTCTGCGTATGACTGCGAAGAAACGGCCCTATGGTTAGTATGTAACTATAAATAATCTTATACTAAAAATTCGCTTACAAAAATGCGTACAATGTATTATTTATATTTTATTTTGATTAATGAAGTTCAATTATTAGTTGAATTTGAATGATGAGACTTGCATAAATCATCTTACATTAAAACTAAGCGTTTTCAGTGATTAGACTTTTATAATAGTATGAATTGTGCACTTTTCAATTCCGCTTAAAATCGATCGACTAATTAATATATATACTCATATTTTAACATCATCTGCTAAATTGCATTCTGAATATTCAATACAGTACAAAAAGTTGAAGATATATTATATCCTGAAATTCAATTAAAATATATTAATCTTTTAAATATATTATTTTGTTTTAGAAAACCTATTTTATATTAACATATGTTTATATTCAACGATATGCAATACTTGTACGACTAACGTTTGCATTTATAATTAAATTAATGCATTCATTGAAACGACAACTCAATTTATTATGACATGTAAATTCCCTAGAGACGAATAAATAATTTCTAGTATATTTCCATGATGTTATGTTTCTGATGTGTGTTCGCAACACATGAACCCTGATGGACCCTGCAATGGGATTCAAAACATCAGCCAGAAACGTCATGGCAGACTATCCCAGACCAGAAGATAGTTGAAACTAGATTTTGTATAATTTTTTACTTTCTTTTAACGCGTGGCGTCTGCTTGCTTGTTTGCTTGACGAAAAAATTTAGGATCGATTTTTAACCCTTTTACCGTAATCCAATCGAGCTGAAACTTTGCAAGTAGGCTCGTAGCGACGATCAAGAAGATATATCAAATATTCGTTAAAAAAAATTAATAATTATAGTATAATTTTGGATTTTTAGAAATTTTAATGGTTTTTTCAAATTGGAATCATTACAAAAGTTTGATTACTACCAACGGCGGCCTGATAACGTCACGGAATATTTAAAATTTGAATTACTCCGTCGGTAGGTATAATAGATACTTCACTACTAATTTCGGAAATTTATGACAATTGGTTCACAGATGACAGCACACTTCGGTTTTTTTGGGAAGAAATCAAATAATAAAGAGATAGTTTTAGAGATTTTTGACATAGATATTTGTCTAGACACGTTTTATTTTCAGTCAATCAATTATTTAATTACATGATGGTAAACTTAATTTACATAGAAAAGGAGTAAAATAAAAACTTGGTTTTTATGGGTTAGTTTTTTAAGAAGGCTAAATAATTTGTATTCAATATTATCTAAGAGAGAATCCATTGAAATGCATTGTATCATAATTTCAAACTACTTCGTGAGCTGGGGCTCAATCGATGTCAGGGTCGAGATATTGAATTTGGCAGTCGATTGAGCTGGGCTTCGTCAACATATTGGACGTAGTACAAAAGAAATCCGCTTGCCTAATCAATACAGGAATAACTCGGTAAATGTATATAAAATAAAAGGTATTTGATAAGTGACATAATATTATCCAATCTCACAATTTTAACATAATCTAATGAAGACCTTATGAACGTCAATGAATGAAATCGTCTGTACCATGATCTGAAAGAATTCACAAAAAAAAACTTTAAAACATGATTGTGAAACTTTTAGTAAATTTATTATTCATACTTGATGGGATTAGAATAAAACTAATATGGTGACCCAGAGCCGTTGTGACTCTAGCCGCACGCACCGAGTATAAGAACCATTTGAAAGTAATATTTCTGTGTTCAACGCTACATCTGTAAATTGTTGTCAATAAAATGTCACAGTTAAACGTTATTATAATATACATCTTACCTCTGCTGAATTATCTCACACATACCACGTGTCACTCATACAATATTCATCACGTGCCGACACAAGAGGATGCCTTTGTACGGGTGGAAATTTTCTCCCAAAACACCTACATACACCAACGCACTAAACAGGTGACCCAGATGTGATCGATGTGAACAAAATGTGTATTCATCGATTTGACCAACAAATAGCTCATGGAGTTAGATAGGTTTTGATTTTCAACTTCTCGTATATTTGAGTATTCGACCGGCTTCCAGATCTTTCTAAAAACCTCCAGAATATTCAGAAAACCTTCGTTGATGTGGTGCTGTAAAATAATTTTAGAAAATGGTGAACAAATTTATGTTTTTTAATCAACTTTGTTCTGATAATCGTGTCGTGGTAGTCTTCATGGCGACGAGTTTTAGAATTACTCCATCCGTGACGCTCTTGGCCGTGCCTGCCCTGCTGCAGGCGGGGAAACGGGCGGCAAAGCACTCCACATCCGGAATGCAATTACACGCCATAAAATTTAACCAACCTTATTTCGTGAACGTTAACCTTAATTTTATTTTTCTCCTCTATCTTCCGGTTAAATGGATGGAACTTGGAACACCAGAGTGCGGGCGTATTCTTTATGAAGGAAAGGTTCATCACTAATGACCAAACAGTGTTTAACCCACACACTACCGAAACGTGCAGACATGTAACGTACATTTCTTGATATATGATACATTCGACTTGGTGAGAAAAATAACAACTGGCTTGTTAATTTTTAAACAATTATGAAAAGGTCAAACTAAATACTGTTAAAAAGTACAACCCCAATCCTAAAATAATAATAATTTCGAAAGTCCGTCCGTAACTTCCTATCCAATAGCTGATCTATTTCCGTTTTCAAAAGTAGTGTGATAGCTGCTCTCGTTCAGTTTTCAAAATTAGTATGGCTTAGAATTATTAATAAAAAAGGAACCCATAAAAACTAATTTATTATTATACTCCCTTTATTTAATAATGTCCATCACTAACGTTTTCAAGACGCAACCCTACTATAGATAGTGCTGTTCTCAGAAACTTAGTTGGCGGCCGAAATATATGTAATAAAAGGACTAATTTTTAATATTACGCTATAATAACTAGTGTTTTAATAAATAAGAGGCGCTTTATTACTAGATGATAAAAAAGCGTATTAAAAAAACTTTTGTTTACTAAGAGATTTAATTGTGCAGGAATAAATACATTAACTGCAGTATTAATGTGTGTTAAATATACGCGACGGGGTAATATTTTTCCACTGTGAACTAATCTCCTTTCCCAAAGAACGGGTTTAGTTCATCTCTTTACAATTTTGCTATCTGTGGTTTGACCTATATTCCATCGGGTTCATAAAAAAAACATCAAGCACATTAACACTTACTTCTCCCACACCCTGCTCAAAGTTAATGTTTTTATATCTGTTTCACCATAATTCATAACTCACAAGTTTTCATTTCAAAATTAAATTCAAATCAAGAAAAAATATTTTTAACTACTACTGCATTAAAATATATGGAAACAGTTCATGCACTCCTTTTTACTCGACGTCTTTTACTTGAATTCTTTCTTTGATCTTCAAGATCAAGCTTACAAACGCAAACTTCCTGCCTCGACTTCCGATCCTCGTGTCACAACTTTCTGGAGCGACATAGTAAAAAGTTTCCAAGCATCATGAATATTTTCTTCGTAAGCGGACTTATAAAACTAACATTTTTAATAGGTTGCTGAAATTCGATAGTTGAGTTGCGAAGTGCAGATTGGTACTCTTACCTATAAGGATTCCGAGTGGTTTGGGTTAAGATGGGTTAAGCCGGGTTTAAAAATTATAGGTGGAATATTTAGTAAAAATAGGGCTTTCTTGCGGATTTAAGTATTATTATTTGTAAATATACGCATTTGTAATGTCGCCGCAACAAAGAAATCACGTTGAAACAAATAATCTAATATTTATGAATTACATTTTACTAAAAAGAAAACCCTATACATCACTTTTTAATGAATAATAAACTGTCCCTTCATGATACAGGAAAGTATACTAAAAAATAAAATTGAAAGTATATTCTATTGTTTCAGAGCTCAGAATACAGAGGTGTTTCAGAGGTAGGTAAGTATTAGAAAGAGATGCTTTATAATTTAAAGTAATACTTTTAATATAAAAACAAGTTGTTGAATGTAAAATATTTAGGTTGATAATGCCCTCATAAGGCGAAACGCGTCTCAGAAAATTAAAAAGGTAGAACAAAAAACAATTGTTTTTATTTCCATATGTGTAAGTATAGTCGTTTACAAAAACAAAAAATAAATATACGGGAGTTGAATAAGTAATAGGGAACTAGCTAACTAACTAACCATCACGCCTTTTCCGCAAGGGTAGGCAGAGAGGATAGAACGCCATATTCTTCTAGCTTGGCACAACATTTTTGCTTCGGCTACATTCACACATGTCACATACATTCTTGTCATGCAAGCTCTACGGTTGTTAAGGCTTTTAACAGAGCCATCCTCCAATATTTGTAGTATATGAACTTGCCAGGTCTTTCGCGGACCCTTTATCAACACTCGCCCCATATATTTTCTTAACCGTCCTTTCCTCGCTCATACGTTCTACATGACCAAAATATGTCAGCCTTTCTTTATTCTGTCTACCACACTACGGCCAGCATTTCATTCACTTCTAATTTGTTCATCCCTCACTCTATCGACCAAAGTACCACACAAGCGCCTTAGTGACCGCATTTCCACCGCATACAGACTACTTTCAGTCTTTTTTTGCCATTTCTAGGATTCACTTCCATGCATCAGAGTTGGCACGAGAACGCCATTATGTACTGCTAGTCTTGCTTCTTTTGATAGGTTCTTAGTTAGGAACTAATTTTTAAAATTTAAAAAGATTATTTGCAACATGGATTTGGTTATTTATAACATTTAATATGCATTTTACACTTTTATTTCATTTCTAAAATTTCTAATTTATCTCATTGAAATCGTTTGTTGTTTGTACACAAAATTTCTAAAAGCTAATTGATATCGTAATAATGGTTTGTTTCCAAAAGATGATTAGAACATTCATATTAGTTGCTATTTAAAGACGTTACGTGCTTCTTCATTTTATTATCAAAATATCTACAATTTTATTATCAAAATATCTATCTTCTAATTAGTTAAAGGAAAGTAATTTTTGTATTTATTTATAAAATTTATAAATTATTTGTTTATATGTAGTTTCGACAACGTTTAGAAGATCAAAAGGTTTTCACAACGTTTTTCTCCATTTTACATTATTTTGTATATCCTGATAAATAATTAAAGCCCTGACTTAGCTTTTTGGTTTTGTGGCTAAAACAAGTCAAGTGGTTGGGTTTTAGGCTTCATTTCGGGAGACCACCAAATTAGTTCTATTTCCACAGCAAAAGGTTTTAGCTTAGCTTGAAAGCAGTAATAATACGATACGTATAATTTTTTTATAAACAAAACTATTTGTATGAAAAAGGACCAAAGGAATACAATAACCTAGAAGATAATGTAAAAAAAGAGAAAAAAGAGACATATGTATTAATTTTTTTAAATGTTAATTACAAAGCGTTGACTTTATAGTTGGACATAATTATTCACTTATGCAAAAAATCAAAATTTTATGTTATTAGAATAAAAGAACACCTTAGATGTCTTACAAATAATAAATTCTCAGAATTCTCAAACTAGACTCAAATTGTCTCAAATTGGAGACAGGCCACAAAAAAATGGCATCGAAATTTTACATACGAATAACTTAGCTTAGAAAATTAGAAATGTTAGATATCAAAAAGACCCTAACCACTAAATTTTATATAATTAACAACCAATTAAATTTAACAAATAATACGTTATTTAATAAATTCCCCATTTCAATGTCTCACTTTCGAACTACACCATTCTCCCCCACCACAAAAAATAAGTCACACTCCCATCTAACACTCGACTCACTTATAAATTTGATTTATGGAAATTATTGTGCGTCTGTCCTGACCAAGATACACAGTACGGTATCGAAACCAGTAGACGTTTAAAAATAATCAGTGTGATTGACATAAAGTTTTTGAGTTTTCTCAAATAAAAAATATATAATCACACTTATTTTACAAGTATTTTCAAAGTACCTTTAATAATTTTATGAATAAATTACCCTTACTATGATTATTTAATATCTCAATGAAATCTAAGGATATATTTACAAAGAGAAAATTTTCCTCCCCAAAGATATCTGGATTGTGTTCCAACAACTTTGAGATACCTGCTCAGTATTATGAGGTAAAACTCTGTCAAAAGTTTCCAACCGCGCAGTGAATTTTAATGCCCGGAAAATCAATGTTTCTCGTACACTCTCAGTACAAAAAGCCAACATTTTGTATTTTTCCCAAGACTAAATTGAATAAACTGTTTTGTTTGATTTTGTGTTTTGTGTCCACAGAGTATTAAAATTAGTGTAGAGGTGGACTCAACTAGTCTACGCGCGTAAGTTTAAAACACATACTTCATTTTATGTATTTATTCTTACATAATAAAATCTTCTGGTAAACGTGACGTATTTTTACATGCTTTTATTTGACTCTATCTGTTTGTTGTTTGGTGGACTCTTGTGATTGATTTTTCACCAACTTCCCGACTAGCTAGAGCTCTAAAACTTTCAACATTTACTTACGACAATGATTTAATATGTGGACTATTATTTAAACCTTTTTGGCACGATTTGGTCATTTTTTCGATTAAAATTAAAACAAGAGCCGCAGAAATAGCCTGTATATTAAACTTTATTATAAACATTAAAAATGTATATTTAATATTTGGATACTGCATGGGCAAGGTTAAAAATTCAATTTAATGGAATTTTTATTTTGTTATTTTTTAAATTTTCTTCCAAACTTAGTCTTGTAAAAACTTAATCTTGTAATTATTCGCGACTTATTTACTAAGACAAAATAAGAATGTTTTTAGGTATTCACGGTTCCTCACAATCTTCTTGTTTGTGTCTTCTGGGTTATTACGCCGTATTTTGATGACCTACAGAAAGTCAAAAGCCGCAACAATCGTAGAACTTGTATGAGAAGATGTATGAATCTGTCATGTGGCCGAAGCAAAATTGGTGTGCCAGGTTAGAAGAGTGTGGCGTTCAATCCTCTCTGCCTACCCCTACGGGGAAACGACGTGATGGTTAGTTAGTTAGCAGAATCGTTGTGAAAACACGGCATAATACCCCAGAAGACACAAACCATAAAACAAAATACTTTTTAAGGGTATAGTGTATTTAAGTTTAGTCTTTTCAATTCTTTTTTCAAAAAATCAATTTTAATCATTAAATTCGAATTTAAATGATTATCTTGAGTTGATTAACCCATAAAAATTGGGAAAGATATTAAAACTATTGTGTGCTATTCTGAAAATTGCAATATTGAGATGTCAGGTTTTAATCCCAGCACTTAATAGATGAAAATAAAAATAAAAAATAAACGAGATGTCGGTGGTGTGGTCAGAGGGAGAAAGAAGTACATGGCGGTTATCTGTCAAATGTCAAATATAAATAGAATCCAACAATATTTCTCTTTTCTATGGTCCAACGTGACAATGACAATTTTGCTTAATTTTACATCAGGACACTGTGGGAAAAGAAATTAATAAGTGCATATGATATAATCTTTTATGTATAAGCTTTTAATACTTATTTCATGTAATTTTAGTCGAAACATTGTGAGGTAACGTTTGCGGCGGAGCGCAGCTATCAGACCAGACCGGAGAAATCGGATATCGCAAATAAAGGTTTTTACTTTTATTTTCGTCTATTAAG
Source organism: Agrypnia vestita (assembly GCA_016648135.1). Lineage (NCBI taxonomy): Eukaryota > Metazoa > Arthropoda > Insecta > Trichoptera > Phryganeidae > Agrypnia > Agrypnia vestita. Next base: position 16,068 of record JADDOH010002770.1, read on the forward strand.
TTATTACTATTATTGTATTATACAATCAGCATGTCGTTCCGCCAGTACAGAGATACGATAAGAAGATGAAGATCATCCCATTTAAATAGTCCTTTTCAGTTTACAAATCTGCTATAAGTTATCTGATCGAACTACAAGCCAACGAACTACACCCGTCCGCCAGTTCAGTACAATAGTTTGTACAATCCTCTCCGGACTGGCGCGTTATTGAAGCGCTCCCGCAGTTTGCCGAGGGCCGTGTCCGTGGATTCATTTCCCTCTCGAGACATTGTTATGCTAGTATTAAGCTACGACTGGAACAATGCAGCAATTCTACAGCATAATCGGCTTTCTCTTAGAGGTTTGGTTTCTTCACCAAAGAATTGCATTGACTGGAATAACACAGAATTCCTACTGGTAGATTTTTATATAATCGAGTTACTTTTTTTAAAACTATAATAGGCATGATGACAGATTTTGAAATAACATTCTATATTGTAGGTATACATCTACTATTACCGAAAATAACATTGTTTCAGTGATAAACTAAGTTTTTACGCAAATAATTGCATTTTCATATACATATTTTTAATTTCGCGCAAAAACGCCCGCAGCTGTCATTTCGTCTACGTGACGTCAAGCCTCAGTAAACATTGCATTGTGTCTATGGCAACGGTTCAAAGACACGGTGATGGGTACTGAGGCGTAACGTGATTCGCTCTGACCGGTGTTTCAGTTAAAATGGCGGATTGCACAATTTCATACCTTTATTTTATTGAAAATCTTATTAATCTCAATTTGTATATTAAAACTGGATAATTTTTTAGAATCCTTTTAAAATATTTTCTTCTCTAATATCACTTATTCTTTAATACTGTCATCATGCCTATTATGTGTATTTTTATTATAAATGCACCAACTTAATGAGATTTTTGTATTTTTATTTCATAAATGTGTTTGATGTTTTCAATATATTTTAAATATTACTTTAACTTATTATGTATATTTAGTATCCAAAGCATTACGAAGTTGTCTTTAAATCATGTTCTTTTTGGCTTTTATATCTTTATTTTTTTTAAATCAGATCAACATTATGTTTTTGGAATAATAAACCACCCCCAATTGGCCAATAATCAATATTTATATATTTACGTATTTAACTTGGTTTACCGTTCTAACAGTTCTCCGTTCATGAGAAAAAATTGATTCGAAGCATCGAGTTGTTTTTTATTTAATTTTATTTTTGGGAAATATATTTCGTTGTGTTAAGTTTACGGGTACGACCTTCTCGTATCCGTAAACTAAATACAATGAAACAATACGCGTATTACGCACTGTACCCACACTTACTCAATTGCAACTTATATGAGAAGACCTATACATCGAGTTCGACCGGATTCCCGATACCTACAAACTTTTCCTTATAACACAAAGGAAGAAAACATCACAATTACGATTTCAAATTGATAATTTTTTGTAAAATATTAAAAAAATATAAATGAATACCTTATTTAATATTTTCGTTGTTTTTTTAACCGTTAATTTGAAGACGCTTTCCTCTTAAGGAATGTGATCCGGAGTCTCGATAGATGTCACCCGAGAGAAGTTTTCCCAGCGACAAGTGGGCGCGGGCGCCTCTTGTCCGTATCTTGTGTACGGCGCCGCCTTTTCAGTCTAACACTTTCAATCAAATCTTGCATTTTTCAAAAAAAATTAAAGGTTTTGCTCAATTTAGAATGGTAATTTTTGTATATTAAAGAAAACACATTATGATTGTGAAGTTGCAATTTCAGAACAAAGTTGTGTGAATTATTAACAAATTTATTAATCAATTAGAAAAGACATACAAAAAATTATATTACGAAAAAATATTTTAGATTCGAACCAAGTGACCTCTCACTCTATCCGGGAATGGCGCGTTATCCAAAATTGGTACGAGTAGCTTGGCAAATAAAAATTAATTAATTAAATTAAATTGGATTATATAAAGCGGGTTGCCTTAAAAATGGAATAATATGTGTGTTAATCAATTAAAAAGAAACTACATATAAGGTCGAAAAATTTACGTTAATTTACCAAGCTGTCGAGGCAAAATTGGATAACGCGGCATTCCCGAATAGAGTTAAGGAACATTGGTTCGAATCCGGTTGTGGCTAAAATATTTTAATTTTAATTTCACTAATTTGATTTTTCTGTATGTCTTTTCTAACTGATTAATAAACTTATTGGTATTTTTTGCGCTGAAATAATCCTTAATTTATTTCAACCTGTCACATACCTACACATAACGAAAATTAGTGCTGAATTCAACAGAAATTGGTCAGAATCTTATAGAATGTGCTTAAGATATTGCGAACTTTTTCTCCCTTTTCACCAGTTTTTACACATGCATTTTATATTTTGGACATCGACCCTAAATAAATAAATAATTACCGGTGTAAACCCTAATGAAAAATGTAGAATTGTGCTGCGTCCCAATCGAGGTTTCTGACCCGGGTGAACCAGAGAATCGATCCAGGGAATACATAGGGTTTTCGATGCATCGAGTCCCGGGAATGTTTATGTCAAGTCCTGGGACTTGAACTCGGAAAAAAATTTCGCAGGAAATATTTTTAGTTTAAAAAAAAAATAATAGCTAATAAATCTACAAGGGTGTTAACAATTAATTTATAAAAACAACTGACATCGGTTGAAAGAGATTGCTGCATATATATGTACAAAATAGAGAAGTAGGCTATCAGACTTTAATTTTGAACAATTTGGTATTTTTAATTCATAATAATATTTTAAATACAATGGTTTTAAAGTGTGTATTTAATTTAAATATTTTATTTTTGTTAATATACTATAAAATAATAGATTGCTTATAAATATGTACATTATAAATATAATAAATTTCGCACAAATTATTTTATTAATTTTTTTTTATATTCAGAATTTATTATGTCTGTATTGTTAACAATTTAATTGAAATAAAATTAAAAATGTTTATAAAAAAACGTACAAACTTTTAATTCATTTTTTTTTACCAATATATCACGAGGCCTGGGATCCCGGGAATTATTCAAAGCTCCCAATCGAGTCCCGGGAAATGAAAAAAGTCCGGGAATAAATAAACCCCAGTCCCACCATATAAACATTATTTCTGTCTTGAATTGAATGGTTGGTTTATTATTTTAGTGCCAACTACAAAGGAAATAATATATGTAAGCTCTAAAAACCTCTATACAGTCCACTTTTAATCTGTTGGTAGTAAAGGGAACGAAAGAAGAAAAAGAAATCGCCATTCAAGAATGAAAAAAATTCAGTTACAAAATAATTGTTTAAATATTTTTTCTTTTGGACTTTAATGAGTTAATTTACCCCGTCATCTTACCCCTGAAGCCTTCTTTTGTTTCGCCTCTATCTTAAGAGATTATTTTGCCGTAACGTGAAAACAGGCTTTGTCCAGGGTTGAACAAATCTTGGTAACGAACAATCCATTTACGAAATGTGTATTGTTAGGGTTCAAATTACTTTACCACGATCCTAATAAAATACACTTAATTATTTGTATACCACTGTAAGAACGGAACGCGTTCAGATAATGTCCCACTTTGTTTTCTCAATATTTAGTTATTTTTAGATTTGAATATATATTGTAACAAGGCTAAAAAGAATCACGCACTCATGTCAAATGATAGTTGTTTGAAATGTTCATAATACTACCGAAGATTTCAGAACAGCCTAGCGTAATCTACAGCTTTCGAGAGACGTCTTCTAAGTCCCAGGATCATCTGGAAGTTACGAGAACTTTCGAGAAAACACGATAAAAGTCTAGTAAATACTAGAGAATTCTCGAAGGTTCGAAAATTCAACGTTATCGGGTATAAATAAACGGATCCAGGCCGCGGAGGGCCATTGTTATTTTGACGTTTCCAACGACGTGGCTATAGCGGCGAATCACGAAGCAAAATCAGTGTTACCATCAGGCGTGTGAACTATTCGACAGTTAATTAAGTGAAGTACTTACCCGTGTGCGATATTTGAGCGAATATTCGGAAAAAATTCTTACGTAGAGAAATAAACCGGATCGAATAGTAAGTAATTCGTGCTGAAATTGGATGGATTGTTCTAGTGAATAGTGAATAAAGTGTTAAAGCGATTACAAAGTGTCTATTTACGAGTGATAAATTTGAGAAACAGTTTCATTTAAATAATAGCGTTAAGTTAAATAGTGTTAAGAGACTTTGTACGTTTGTTTAATTAATTATTCAGTAATCAATCAATACGTTATTGCATTCCAGCGTTTAATTCCTCCTATAGCCACGACACGTGACAATATGTTTTATCTTATTTCCTACATTCCAACGTCCATTAATTTTTTTCTTTTCCCTCATAAAATCTAAACAGAAGGAATGGATGGCATCCGAATATTTGTAACACCAAGATTTATTTTCTTTGAGATATAAAATTTTATTAGCATAGCAATTTTTATGACTTTTTTTTTTCAATTATTTATTGTTTTTTGACTGTACCAGTTTCACTTTACTGTCATCTTCAGACTGATTCATTATTCTTTTAAACCGGAGCATTTATACAATTTTAGTACAGGGATGTTAAACAGTGAGTCTGTATAATATTTATGAGGTAAAAATAGTAATTTATATGTATTTCTCGTGCATGTATTTTAGAGTATTTTTACGCGTAAATTCCGCATATTCCGGATGTACCACCCATAAATAGAGAATAATGCAAAATATTTAAACAACTTTAGATACAGAGGGATGGAAAATATTTTTCGAGGAAGTGTCTAAAAGGGTATCCATAGATGTCAAATTATTTACCACCCAGAAGCCTTTCAAAAATATTCGGATGAAATTCTTCTAATGGCGCGTGAACACGAAAAAGATTTTTCTCAGATTTAGAAGCTGGTGGTAACTGTAACAGTTAACAGACTGCACTGTAGATCGATGCTGGTAATCGAATTACTAATTGATGTAATGGTTATGATTCTCACTTAGTCATTCAGTGGTCGGTGGCTCGAATCCCATTCCAGAACGTTAACAGGTTAGTCTTATTTTCATAGAATAGCTTATATTTTTATTAAAAGCTTCAAGAGGCCTAATTACTAAAGTCGTTACGTGACAAAAACACCCAAGCTTGAGTAAATCACGTAGATTTATTGTGACCTCACCGGGATTCGAACCCGAAACACTCGGTGTGAGGAGCCACTGAGAAAATTATAAGAATATTGATGCGACACGTATTCTTGGTTCGCATCGAAAGATATTATACGTATTGAAAATGTCTGGAACATAATAAATAAAAATCTAATTTGATACATTTTCATCCAAATAAATATATGATACAAAATGCAAGAGAAACCATGAGGAAAAATTTTCGCCACCATCGAATTTCGCTCGCGTTTTCAGACAAGTCGCATCGCCTAAAAAACAATATGTGACGGAAATTTTTTCCAAAAGAGGGTGGATGTAAAACATTTATTGTTTTTTATGCTTTATAACAAAAAATTATCTTTATAAAAAATATATAAATAACTTTTTTAAATAACGGTTGAATTTGGAGCATTCAATAATATATAAGGGCTTTGTGAACCACTGTGAAACCAATTTCCCCTAATATTCCAATATTCAAAGGTCACATTCAGTGATGTGTGCTGTGTGTATATGTGTAGATACGTCATTGTTCAATTTCGAAATTCTGGAACCAACTATTAATTACGGAATGTTCTGTGACATTCGGTTGACGTATGCATAGTGTTCAATCATTTTAGTAGGTAGACAATTAATAATGTCCTGCTGATCAAAGCATTTGTTCAATAAACCTCATTGTTCCTTATTGTGCAACTGTTACGATCATTACTAAAATAGATATATTATTACGTAGGTAGGTACATATGTTCTTATATTAGGTCCTTACATATGAAATTGGCGTTTTGCCGTACTGGCAAATTTGATCTCAAATATCTTCTCTTTGGTTAGGAATTCCAAATCCAAATTTATACAGCTATTTACTCATGTATTTGTGTTTTGAAAATTATAATTCATTTGTTTTTTCCTCAATTGTTTTTTTCTTTGCGTCACTCAGTTTACAAAATGAAAAACTTGAAATATCGCTTTATTTACGAGTACGAGTTCCACCGTGGCACCAGTGCTGCAGAAACGGCTCGAAGGATTAATGATGTGTATGGCGACGGTGCCGCAAAAGAAAACACAGTGCGTTTTTGGTTCCAACGTTTTCGTTCTGGAAATTTCGACCTGCAGAACAAGCCCCGTGGACGGCCGGAGACCAAAGTTGATAATGAAGAATTGAAGGCTATTGTGGAAGCGGATCCATCGCAAACCACATCCGAGTTAGCTGCAGGCTGCGGTGTTAGTGATAAAACTGTTTTAATCCACTTGAAGCAAATTGGTAATGTGAAAAAGCTTGAAAGGTGGGTACCTCACGAATTGAGTGAAGCAAATCAACAAACGCGCGTTGACTGCTGCGTTGCATTACTCAACCGGCACAATAGTGAAGGGATTTTAAATCGAATCATTACCTGTGATGAAAAGTGGATCCTGTACGATAATCGGAAGCGCTCATCGCAATGGCTGAACCCTGCCGAACCAGCCAAACCATGCCCCAAGCGAAAATTGACTCCAAAAAAGGTACTTGTGAGCGTTTGGTGGACTAGTGCTGGTTTCGTTCACTACAGCTTTCTTAAATCTGGCCAGACGATTACGGCAGATGTCTATTGTTAGCAACTGCAAACCATGATGGAAAAGCTAGCTGCTAAACAACCGAGGCTGGTTAATCGCTCTAGGCCACTGCTGCTTCATGATAACGCTAGACCACACACTGCACAACAGACGGCTACCAAATTAGAGGAGCTTCAATTGTCCACCGTACTCTCCGGACCTTGCCCCAACAGATTACCATTTTTTTAGAAATTTGGATAACTTCTTGCAAAGGAAAAAATTCAACTCCGATGGGGCAGTCCAAACCGCCTTCAAAGATTTTATTGACTCCCGTCCGAATGGTTTTTTTAGTAAAGGGATCGATGAACTACCTATGAGATGGCAAAAGTGCATAGACAGCAATGGTACATACTTTGATTAAATAAATATATTATAATAAAAAAAAATCGGCTTTATGTTCCTCCTATACTAAACGCCAATTTTATATGTAAGGACCTAATATTATAAAGTGAAATCTTATATTCTATGGAATTCAGGCATTCTCCGCGCGTACGTATGAGGATTATAAAAGCAAATGCAATAATATTCTAAAAATAAAAAATGAATGCTTTGAATGCAATCACCGAGGATTATTAATTTAAAATTGTTGAAATAGAGTGGACATTTGTTAACCTTAATTAAAGATTAAGAAGCTTCCATCTTCTGTCAACGTGTGGAGCTTTACAAACTTTTTTGACGTTTTTGACTTTTATAATAAATCAGGCAGTATGCAGTGATATAGTTTCATTTCAATAGGTTATGGTCCCAGTCCATATACATACATATATCTGTAATTTATTACCGGAAAGTAAAATTACACTTATTAAATATCTCGTGGCAGTGATGACTTCTAACCTTCAAATAGAGAAGTTGTTGGGAAGGAAAAATTATAACACTTGGATGATTGCAGTCAAGTTATATTTGGAACTTATACAAGATGTTGACAGAAAGAAATATACAAAAGCAAAGTCTAAAATTATTTTGTTGGTAGAACCGATTCAGTATGTTCACACAGAAAATGCCAAGACTGCTCGTGAAGTGTGGATGAACCTGCAAAATTTATTCAAAGACTCCGGGCTTTCTAGGAGAGTGGGATTACTAAAAGCCCTAATCAACACTTCGTTGGATAGCTGTTCTGAAATTGAGGAATATGTTAACAAGATAATGACCCATTTCGAGTTCTGGCATGAAAATATCATCTGAATGTATTAAGGTAAAACTTTTACAAAAAGTTAAATTGTTATAATTATGGCCAGTGTGGAATATGGACATTTTAGAAATCAATTTACTCTGAAGAAATCCAACTGTAACAATACTTTACAGGTAGAATATAAATAGGTAATAGAGATATTCAACAAAAACGTACTAAATTCTAGATTTTGTATATTTCTACCTTCCAAAATCATGTATCCTATAAAACCTCGAATTAGTTTGGTTCATTATAAATAAGTTAATACACGATTACTTTGTTCAATTTGTATTTAATATTGCTGCCTTTTTTATAATACAATAAATTCCAAATAAATCTAGTAAAGTGTTCTAGAAAAATTTGAACACAATCAAAATATTAAAAAAATATTATCTTTTTGATCAAATAATTTATTTTTCCACTAATACTTTCTAAGATAAAACGTCGTTTTTATTAGGATTATTTGGCTCTGTAAACCTATTTTATTTACTATAAGGCTATGTTTATTGGATTCTTTATCCTATTTCCGGTTTAATTAACTTTGCTAGAAACGAGTACACGACACATCCGATGTTTAAATTACCTCTCCGGAAGTGAATAAGCTGCATCACATCCGCGATCTCTTGGGAAGAGCCGGAAGGAAAATGATAAGGACCAGCCGGGCAGCCAGGTCTCGGAGAATCAAAGTTATTCCTCTCGGGATATGTAAAGCTGAAGCCCGCAGGCTATGCGGGAACACCTCGGAGGAACCGGGAACCGAGGGTGGTAAAACCAATATGTAAAGATCTCTTTGTGATTCTTGAACGTTCTATCTCGGGATCTCTTTGGGAATCTCGAACGTTCTATCTCAAGATCTCTTTGGGAATCTTGAACGTTCTCTCCTGCATATTAAATTATGAGTAGAAAAACACAGTCGTTATCCGGATTAATATCTCAAGCAGTTTAGACGGAGCATATTATGTGCCAAAAAATTCTGACATAAACATATTGAATCGAGATACTAGAATCCGGATAGGGACTCTCGAAATCTTTGGAACACTCCGTAACCCCCTGGAGCATTCTCGTGGGCACTGGGAATTTCGAGGAATCGCTAAAAATGCGAGAATCATCTAATATAATGTAGTCACTCTTTTTATTTAAATACATGTTTCAAAATCTTATATACACAAGAATGGGATTTCCACTTAGAACCTAGAAATCTTAGAAATTTGGAAAAGTATCATTAATAGCTTAAATTTTATAAATAATCAAATTAATTTTATAAGAGGCCCTCTGTCAAACCAGTTTCCATTGCAATTACTTTGTGCCTACTTAATCTGTAACCCCCTCCCATCATAAATGATCCGTATACAGGGTTATTTGGAAAACATTAATAAATTCACAGGTATATATATATTCCTGCCTTGATTATGAAATGTTCAAGCAGCCATGTGTGCAGATTATTATTGATATACATTAAAAATATACTAAAAATATAAGAAAAAAACTCTGTTATTTGTATCAGAATGTAGACGATGATTGATCTTTTTCTTTTACCAATTTATATATTGCATATAATAAAATCAAAATTGTAAACTTTGCTTGTCTCAACACAGAGTTTTCTAATGAGACAGGCATATAACCTTAAATTAATGTATTTTGTGTACAGCAATGAAATAAAAAATAAAAATATGTTCAAAAATTATTTTATGCATAGATGGGTATATCTTTTAATATGTTTTTATTTAGTTTATCACGAGATATACCGACAACATTCTCGAATGTTTTGGAAAATTCTGGAAATACTTTACCCACACCCTCAGTATTCTATATCAGCGTTTCCCGAAAGGTGGTCCGCGGAACCCTGGGGTTCCGTGGAAGGGTCTCAAGGGTTCCGCGTTCCGTCCGAGAGTTAAATGAAACGTTCGTAGAAAATAATCTGAATAGAATAGAAAAGAAGAAGAAAATATGAGTTGCGAGTAACCTCAGATGTTAAAAAAAACCAACCCATAAAAACCAAGTTTTTATTATACTCCCTTTCTTTGTAAAATGTAACAACAATTAAAGACGAATTAAAACATATAACATAACACTAAATTTACAGTAATTTAATATATTTTTCTAAAATGTCAGATGTTTTGAGCTTTGATAAGACACTTCATGCTTTGAAGATTAAATTCTAAAAACATTTGTCAGTCAATTTAGATTTTCGAAATTCTTAGTGAAGTACCTATTATGCCTACCGACGGAGTAATTCAAATTTAGAAAATATTCCGCGACGTTATCGGGCCACCGTTGCTAGTTATCAAACTTTTGTAATGATTCCAATTTGAAAAAACCATTAAAATTTTAAAAAATCCGAAATTATACTATAATTATTAATTTTTTTTAATGTAAATTTGATAGATCTTCTTGATCGTCGCCATGAGTCTACTTGCAAGCAGCTCGATTGGATTACGGAAAAAAGATTCAAAATCGATCCAAAGTTTTTTCGACGCCGGCAAGCAAACAGACGCCACGAGTTAATATAAAGGGAGTAAAAAACATACAAGACCATTTGATAAGCCTTAAAATATCCTTGAAAGAGTATTTCCCGGAGAAGTTACAAGACATCGACTGGGTACAGAATCCATTTGCAAATCATACCAAACCATGGTTGCTAACTGTATCAGAGTATGAAAATTTGATCAATGTTAAGTATTCGTCTTCTCTAAAACATAAATTTGAATTAGAAGATTATCTGAATGTCTTTAGAATTGGACTTTAAGACGAATACCCTGCCATCTGGGAAGGCTATCATAGTTTTGCTTCCGTTTGTGACGACTTACCGACCAAAAACAAGTACAGAAACAGACATTAAGCCTAATTTTAGTGCTATTATAAGAAAATATGTGAAAATTTCATGATTCACATTAAAATTCATAGTTAGAATACATTGTAGTTCTTTGCACAATAAATGTTTTACAATACTTATAATAAATATTTTTCATTGATATTTATATATTTATAGATTGTTCTTTCTTTTCAAGTCAAATATTAAAAATTTTCAAACTAAAATAGGGTTCCGCCAAGAAAAGTATGATCAATTACGGTTCCGTGGCAAAAAAAAATTGAGAACCTCTGTTCCATATTATTGTCTACGTGCTGCACATATTGTTTCCCACTTCCATTACTGCGGGCTAAATGCGGTCTGAGATAATAAAAGCCACGACTGGGTAGGTTCCATTTTATCAGTAGCTTAAAAGATTTATCTGTGAAACTCATTGTCTCTGATTTCGTACATTGTTATCTAGTCGTACTGTTGAGGGTTTGTAAAAGAAATGAGGTTAATATGACAATAATTCAAGAGTAAAACTTTATGATCAACAAAGTAAAAAAAAAACTTATAGGTACCCCATACTTAAGTAAAACAAAGAAGGGTCGAATATACGAGAAGCAATATACGTTATGATATGGTAGCAATATGGTAAAAGAGGTTACGCACAGAATCCCTCGTAATATGTCGATGACATTCGGGAAGCGTCTACAAACATCTGGAAGCGAAGAGAACATTATAACAAACACAAGAACAATCTGGAAGGTTCGAGGTACCAGCGTTTTGCGTATATAAGCGGGACCGACAGCTGCATGGGGTGAGTTTTATTTTGAAATTTCTATCGACACGAAATTAGGCAGGGAAATACCTAATTTAGAAATAAATGTGGAAAAAAAATAGTGCGACTTCTATGTGCGAGAATTGAATGGAGTGTTCTAGCGAGTGATAAACAAAATGTTACCTCATAAAGTGTTCATAATCGAGAGATAAATTGTGAAATAGTGTGAATTCAAGAATATTGTACTAATTTAATTCGTGTTAAGTAACTTTGTCCATTTAATCATTAACTAATAAATCGCTAATTAATTTACAGTGTTTTCATTGGTCTTTCAAAGCCACGACACAGTATCAAAACAATTAACCAAGACAATGTAAAAACAACGAAAATAATTCGACAAACTAAAATGAAATATGTGATTAAGTCAAATAGAAATAAAAGTAGTGCCGCCTTTTAAAATTATTTACAGTTGTTATATTTCAAAATAATTTGAAATTCGAGATTACGCCCAATAGAAAAATAAATATCGCGTTTTCTAAAATTATTTAGAATTTTTGTTGGCGAATGGGAATCTTTTCGTACTACGAGCTTCACCTTTTGCATTTGTACACTCCTTTACTTCTATATCTTTGATTTACATCATACATTTCTATTCAACATTTTATAATTGAAAACGACACCACATCAAAATTTTTCGAGGATATAAATTAGCATATAAATTATATATTATGAAAAACAATATTTGTTCAAAATGGTACTTCTATGATATTCGAGTTCCACTTCTAAATTTACTTAAAGACTCGAAATTTTCAGAGGAACAATTACTAGCAGCCGTTCAGTTATTTTACTTCAAACTAACTTAGTCTACGTAGGTTGTCTGTGCATTCAAGTGAATGCTTCAGTAACTTCGTTGTTTTGAAAGTTTCTACGATTCGAGTCGTGCATAAATTAATACCGTTAAAGTCTGTATTACAATGACATAATACCTGAACCATTTATTTTGTCTGTATTACAATGACATAATACCTGAACCATTTATTTTGTCTGTATTACAATGACATAATACCTGAACCATTTATTTTGTCTGTATTACAATGACATAATACCTGAACCATTTATTTTGTCTGAATTACAATGACATAATATCTGAACCATTTATTTTGTCTGAATTACAATGACATAATATCTGAACCATTTATTTTGTCTGAATTACAATGACATAATACCTGAACCATTTATTTTGTCTGTATTACAATGACATAATATCTGAACCATTTATTTTTGTTTTATGAAAATCGAGGATACATTCCGTACGCAGTGCCATGATCCATATTTTTCAAAAAATTTTCACGTGTAGAGAGTGCAGAATCAGAATTCATTACCCTGACTCTGGAGAGAGAAAAAAATTGCTTAAAGATGAGCAGCTGTAGTAAACAGGCGCAATGTTGAAAGAGGTCCGCAATTCTACGAAATATTCATTTAATGGAACTTTATTTAATTATTGGGTTGAAAAAAATTTGTGCATAGGTTTTCAGGCAATGAATCACGTTTTGAATGATCAATGAAAGCTTCCAAACTATCCCTCTCATTCGCCGCTAGGTTGGCATCCTTTTCTCTACTTCACGTAATGCTTCATAATAATGTTCCGGACGCTAATGCCTGGCAACGCTAACCACCAGCGTCGAGCAAAATAGCCCACACTCATTTGTGAGTTACGGTCTGTCAATTGTATTTGTAAAAAAAGTAACCCATAAAAACCAAGTTTTTACTATACTCCCTTTCTTTGTAAAATATAACAATAATTAAATCTTCAAATAAAAATATATACCTATATAAATTAATTAATTAATTAAGGAAAATAAAAAATAATCTTAAACAAAACTTTAACCCTTTTTACATTAAACAATTATTCTACACATATTTACACTTGGACTAATGACTAACTCAACTTTCACTAACATTCCACTTGATACGCTGTAGATACATAATAACTACCTTATGAAAATAAATACTACTGACGAACTCGAAAAAATATTATAATTGTGTTCTATAACGCCACTCTGGGACAGGCGTAGCCTAGTAGAGTGGCATAATCCACAAGTTAAACAAAACAAAAAAATGTGTAATTTATCTTATGTTTTATTGTTAAATTAGTATTAAGTATCTTTATTTGTAAACAAGGATTTTTTAAATAAATAAATAAATAAATAAATAAATTAAAGACGAATTAAAACATATAACATAACACTAAACTTAATATATTTCTAAAATGTCAGATGTTTTGAGATGTCAAGATTTTGATAGATTCAATTATCATCAATATCGTACCTTATGAATTTCTAGCGTCAAATGATTTAGTCAGAATCAGATTTGAGTAATGTAGAATTCTTCAAAACTAAGCAGAAATCTAAAAGATTTTAATATTTTATTTTTAATTTTTCCCAAAAAACCCAATTTTGCTGTCATCTGTGAACCAATTGTTTTGTAAATTTTCGAAATTCGTAGTGATGTACCTATTATACCGACGGAGTTTTTCAAATTTAGAAAATATTCCACGACGTTATCGGGTCGCCGTTGCTAATCAAACTTTTCTAATGATTCCAATTTTAAAAAAACAATAAAAATTCTAAAAATTCGAAATTTTATTATAATTATGATTTTTTTTAACGAAAATTTGATAAATCTTCTTGATCGTCGCCACGAGTCTACTTGCCAAGTTTCAGCCCGATTGGATCACGGGAAAAGGGTTAAAAATCGATTCAAAGTTTTTTCGTCAGACAAGCAAGCAATCAGACACCACGAGTTAAAAGAAAGGGAGTAGAAGGGTGCTTTCGGCACTTTGGCGGTCTTTGTGCCAGTGCAGGTCACAATAATGTTTTCACTTATATTTTTGTGTCAGAAAGATACGGTAAAAGTAGGGTGCCCACACTAACTATGACAATATGGATACCAAAGACATTTTAATATTACTTCTATCACTCAGCAAAACACCCTTAATATTTTTTTCAAAAGTGACAATGTATTCGCACTCTTAATGTTTTCGAGAAAAACATGAAAGAACAAAGGAGCCTTGTAAAAAAATTCTTTGTCCAAAACAAATTAGAATTTATTGTCTGATACATTATGGAAGCTGACATTCTAGCGTGGCGTATTTGCTGGGTTATTTTTGCAATAATTTAAAATTATTCACAACTTACCAACACTTTCGGTAAAATAATATTTATTTTTTTAGATCTGAATAACAATTATTTTTGGCCTTGCTTGCTATGTACAAGGCTTATAATTTACCTCAATACGAGTTCAGGTATTTTGCTCTAGCTACTACTAGCTTTGTTGGAACAGGAGGAATCTGACCGTGGAACTTGGAACTCCTTCGCATTTGCCTATGTGGAGAGGGAACCACGGGAAACCTCTCTCAAAAGGAGTCGGACCTGAGGAGACCTTCCTATACGTTCTTATAACGTTAGGCTTTTGTTTTATTCGTTATTTATTACTTTTAATGTTCTGACTACATTCTCTAAGAAAGATACCACAGAAAGATTCCAGTTGTCGTCCTTCTGTCTGCACGCTGCCTCCAGCTTGTGTCTTTGTGTGCTGAAAATGGGACAAAACAAATAATATTATAACACGGCAGGATTTCAAGGAGAACAAACCGTCAAAATATTTATATTAGTAACCAATTATTTTGCTTTGTCTTGTTCACGTTAGAGCAGTAGTTGTCAAGGGTGTTGTCGATATTGATATACAAAATATTCTAGAAAATCTGATTCAATCAGTAGCATTTCTGGCGCAATCTCGAAGTGGAATATTACTGGGATCAGATCAATCAAGATGTGTGAAGGATCTATCCAATTTATCATGTAAATATTTGATTAAGCGTGACAAAAAAAGTAAAATGGTTAAAATGTTTTGAGTATTATATACGGGCGTTACGGCTCAAACATTTTATGTAGAGTGCATTTTCTTTCTTAATGTCTACAATTTTGTGAGGTGCCATAATATGTGGCATTATTAGTGGCCTAGAACTGGGGCAGGGAGTGTAGACTAGCAAAAGGCTATGTCAAAAACCAATGTTGACAGTTAAGGTAACCAAAATGTGAATGAAAACGCGTACTGAATTTGAAATAAGAGAATAAAGATTCGGAGATGCGTTGAAATTGAGTAAACTTACTCATTTCCAATTTTTGGAAATTAGTAAAATTACTCATTTCGAATTTCAGTCCCAGCAAGAGCTACTAGAACACAGTGCACCTTCCACATTTCTGTAGCTCGTACCGATTACGGATTACGATCCCCCAATGTGAGAATGTGTCGAGTCTACAACGACTAGTTCACCGACATCGATATCTATCATGTGTCTCTATACCACATAAGATCACAAGTGAACATAATTCTGCGACGCAACATTGAATTAATACATGATTAATAACTGAATATTGATTCATTACTGCAATGCAAGATATAATTAAAGTTGGGTAATACGTATACTTTATTATTGTTATTTACTTTATTATGTTCTACTTACTATCGTTACAATTGATGTCTTTTATTTTAACATGCTTATATTATTATTATATACTACTCCAAAATTATTTCTATATGAGATATGTTAGGATATAAGTTAATATGTTAATTACTAACTATTTACACTCTCATATATTATTTTCTCATATCTCTTAATATTTCCAAATAAACACATAAATAGATATCTAAAACTGTTGATAGTGCTTGATACGAAAAGGAAATTCTCGGAAGGAAATAGGCATGCATTGCATAAATCTGCTGAAAAAGTGAAGATACGCCAGAGAAATTTAAATAATCGTATTTTTTTAAATTTTCGCGTCACGCATATAAAGGTTTTAATGGATTTCGCCCTGTCAAAAGACTGTCGATATTTCTATAAAAATTTCCACTTCACTTGGTTTTGAAATAGATTGAACCGCGTAGACACACGCTGTAGCGAATCTATAAATTGAGACCCCCGCCGCGATCGATCTCTACAAAGTGGTGCGGGCGTTCGCCCCGTCAAAGCCTGTCGGCCCTCGGGCAAGTAGTCTAGGAAATGGATGGACACAATTTGCCGCGCACCAATCAGCCGAAGCCTCCCTGTCGCGCGCGCGGGCACTTTTTCATTTGCACGGGAGCGCGATTGACTCCCTTCCACGTCTGGCGAGACGGTTAACTGCTGATGAATTGGACGTCGATGGATTCATTGACACGATTTTACTATTTCAATTTATTTATGTATTTAAGCGTACATTGTGAGGACGGTGAGATGGATCAATGTTATATTTTTGCCGCTATCTTTTATGGGGATGTTTGACCGAGAATTAATCAGAAAGCCTAAAAGCCTAAAGCCTAGATTTTAGATAAAGGTAGGAATTGAAAATAGGGTATGATGAGATGACAAAGGAATTTAGGCTACTGGAATACAGAATCTGATACCATGCGCCACACTATCGGCCCGATTCTGAAAATAACAATGTGTGGATCTTTAAAATCTTTATCCCAACACTTAATAGATGATAATAAAAAGTAAAAATGTCCAGAGCGGATTTTGCAATTCTACGGCTCAAATACACTGTATTAAAAGATGATATAAGAAAGATTGTTTCTTACAAACGTATTAATTTCTTCATCCACAGCGTCCAGATGAAATATCATGGCTAAACTTATCATGACCGCGTTCGGCGTTACCTCGTATTCAAATCTTCCCATCCTGACATATGACAGATATGTCTGGATCTTTAAGATCTTTATCCCAACACTTAATAGACGATAATAAAAATTAAAAATAAATGAGACATAGCTTTACGTCGGTGTTTGTTTCTGTAAGTTTATACATGAGATAGATACAGAGGGAGGGAAAAAGATGTAAATTGTTATCTGTCAAATGTCAAGATGGGAAGATTCGAATACGCAGTAACGTGGTCATGACAAGTTTAGCCATGATATTTCATCTGGACGCTATGGATGAAGAAATTAATACAGAAAGAAATAAGAAACAATCTTTCTTATATCATCTTTTAATACAGTGTATTTGAGCCGTAGAATTACAAAATCCGCTCTGGACATTTTTAATTTTTATTATCGTCTACTAAGTGTTGGGATAAAGATCTCAAAGATCCACACATTGTTATTTTAAAACGGCGTGAATAAAAAGTAGCTGCGTGTGAAATATACAAGTAGCGAATCAGCGCATATTACAGAATAGTGTTCCAGTTAATTGCGAATGCAGTTAATACTAAGTTAGTCGCGAATCAGTGACAATATTTAAGATGATATTTTGGGCATTTTTTGCAAAAAATAGTAAATATTTGTGCTTAATTTGTATTAAATCGGTGTATATTTTGATTTACAGTTATCGTGACAATTTTTTAATTGCTCTTCTCGTTAATTCTCGCATTACCTACATTCGAGGTGTCGATGTGTTAAATAATTAATGTTACGTTCCATTGTACCCCCGCTTGACTGATACTTAAAAGTAACCATGCTACGAGTCATACGTGAAAAAATATATTTATTAATCGGCATACTTATATTAAAATCTATTTATAATATCTGAATAAAATTTTCATTTTAGACTCAGACCAATTAATATATATTATAGATGTCTCACAAAGACGAAACTGTTATGGGAAAGTAGGTACACTTAAGCCAGCTGACGATAGGTTGTATGCCCTATGTACACCTAAAAGACTTCTATACCTACTTTTCCATAATAAAAATACAGTTTCTTCTCTGTGAGATATCTATAATATACATTAATTGATTTATGATGTGTCTATGACAAAAAGACAGCACTATTCTGAAAGATTTGAACAAACTCAAAATATTCAGTGGAAGACCACTTTTGAAAAACAAAATCAAACGTTCCAGTATACTCCAGCGCATATTCAATTAATATATATGCACTTCCAATGCTCATAGTATCTTTATATTGCTGCGAAAAAGGACTCAAGAAAAGATATATGATATGTAGAGAGATGTGATGTGTTTCATTTCAGTAGCATGTTGTGACGTTAAAATAAATAACTCCGAAAAGCACAATTAAGCGTGGGAAGATGTACGATGGGCCTCACACGAAGAGAGAGGAAAAGAAGCGCATGGATAAGAGAATAGACGTAATTGAATGCGTTGAGAAAATGAAATAGAAATAGGCAAGCTACATCGATGTGTTCCCAGGGGGAATCAAGGGGCTGACAGGCCGCCCTATTCAAAATTCGCTGGACTGACAAAATCGTCGAATTGCAGAAATACCTTGACGCGAATAAAAATTGCTTGAGAAAAGTGAAAAATCACTCAAGTCGATGTCTCGAGCCCCATCCTAGGACACGAGCAAGTTAGTCTTATTTTCATAACACAGGCTTTTGGCTTAGTATATTGACGCGACATGTATTCCGTGTTCGCATCTCTATTTTTGTAATAAAAAGAAAATAAAAAATGTATTTAGATGTCCTAGGAACATAACACAATAAAATACATTTAGACGTCTGTATCACACTAGGAGTCGAATTTATCTTAATCTTGTTAAATATTCTTCATTATGATTTTAATGAAGAATATTTAACAAGATTAAGCAATGAGAATGGCGTTCTATCATGCTCGCCTCCCCTGCGAAATAATTGGTAAGTTAGGTTAGGTTAGTTATTTAACTATAAAGTTAAGAATGTTTAATAACTGGGGTGAATCATGTGTTACAAATATAAAAAATGAAAATTTTAAATATTAAGATACTAAAATATTCTCAGGTTTTTCAGGTCCAACATCAGGTCATCAACACATGTACCTACGGCAGAATATCCCATAAAACTCTAATATATATAATATGTTAAATAAATAAACATCGTATCAATGCTTACTTTATTTAAATGGCTTGGTGGTTTATGTACTTATATTTTTTGAAAAAAATTAAGAAGTGGACTGACAGGACAATGAGAACAAATTTTGGATGGCAGCCGTGCGGCCCAACTCTGCTTGCAACGCTGTCTGCACGGTTGACTTTAGCATTAAAAAATGTTAACCTGGCGGCGAATGAATAGGACTGATATAGGAGCTTTTGCTTATAAAACGCTCCTGGGTTAGCGGTGGGTCTGCCCTCATTGTTAAATATAAATGCCTTATTATATTAGAATATAATAAATAAAACAAATATTAAATATTAAAATTTATTATCCATTTAATTTATTATTAACTATGTTTATATAAATACTTAAGTTTATATATGTATTTATGCTAACGGTTTCGAAAACAATAATTTGCTTCATAACTTTTAATTTTAATTTAATTTTCATTTATTGGTTTTCTTACAGCCATATAATTAATCAATCTTGAAAAAAAACAATAATTGATGTACAGAGTTTTGGGCCAATTACAAGAAAACACATATATACAATCGATAAAAAATAAGAAAAAACATGTCCAATAGTGGGTTTGTGTGAGTGTGTGTAAAATTTTTCCACTGAATTTAAAAATTTACTTTAACATACATTAATAGCGAGTGGGGTGGGTGGAGGGGAATGTGGGACGGGAGTAGAAGGGAAGATATAATGTACAAATTAGTTTGGATGCGGTAGTGTAGATATTGTTTGTTTTATGTTTCTTATTGTTGCGTTGAAAATGTCAATGTGGTGATAGGTTGTGTTAAATGAATTTGTGGATCTGTAAATAAAGGAGTTTTGTTTTGAGTTGGTCTTACAAAAGGGGAGATGAAAAGTAGGTGAATGTCTATTATTGCGAGTTGGGATGTGGTAAGATATTCGTTGAAGAAGTTCCGGACTATCAACTAGATTGTGTGTTATTTTGAATAGCATCACCGCGTCAGCTATGTTTCTTCGACGAGTTAGGGTCTGCATGTTAAAAAACTTCGCAGAGTCTTCATTGCTTATATCCTTATCCTTAATGATGTTACCTTTATTCAAAAAAGTTTATTCAAGTAAAGATAACATCTTTAACATTTACACCCAGTTTAATTAATTGAGTTATTAACAATAATTTCATAAAATACTTTAAATTAGTTATCTACCCCTTAGGTTCAGGCGATGTTGTGTAGGGTGAATTAGTAAACAGGGCGCCGTGCGGTCTCCGACACCTCCGTGCTCAAATGAACGTAAACGTTATTACGATACCGGAATATGGCGCTCCAGCCTTCGCAACAGAGGCTCAGTCGAGAACGGAAGCGGAAAATCCCGTTTTATAATTGCAAACCGCGCGATCAAGCCTTCAATCCCGCCCGAGCCTGCGGGGCCAGCCAATTATTATTCACCGGGAAGAGGACGACACGATTCGGCATTTCCCGGTTAAATCAGATTTCGGGAGGGATGCTCACCCCGTGTTTTAATTCAGTATTATATCACGCGTAATTACAACGATTTCTCACCAAATTGGTGTACCGAGGGTTCAAAATGTAAAGGCTTTTCACCTCACCTTATGAACTCCAGCAACAGGACACAATTAACTTGCCACAAGGGATGTTATTTTATGAAAGAAAATGTACACACAGCATTCGTTAGTAAAAGGCTTATTGGGTATTTCCAACCCTTTGTTTGGAACATGTCGATGAGTTTGTCTATTTAGGAAGTATGTGGAATGCTGAGAAAAATATCGAAAGTAGAAATACTTCCAGTCAATCAAGTGAACCGTGATTCAAATGCAATTATATGTATAATAATAACAGACAAAAATAACATATTAAAACGTATTTATATGTTACAAGTACATTTTTTTATTAATAGCGTCACGTGTCATGGCTGCAGGATGAATTAATGATAACGCTGGAATGTGATAACGGATTTATAGAATACCGATTAATTAATTAAACTAACGTACAAGGTGACTTATCACTATTAAATGTAATGCTTTTCCACAAATTCAATATTTTGCAAATTTATTAATCGTAAATAGACACTTTATATTCGCTTTAACACTGTATTCATTGTTCACTAGAATATTCCATCAATTTCCGCACTTATTAATTTCGCTTCGGTTTTATTTCGCTACGTAAGAGCTTTCTAGAATCGCTGTCGAATTACCGCTCGCTTGGCCCCACTGGAGACTCATCGCTATCGCTCGCTTGGCCGGTCTGGCCCGCAGCTCGCGGCTGCCTTCGCTTGTATTATCGTTGTCAACGCGCACGGAGAACAACTCGACTCTAACTCTCGTGTGTCGTATTTATACTCGCTAATGCTCTGATATCGAAATTCCGAGACGTTTCCCACGTTTTCAAGATGTTCTTCGCGTTTTCCAGACTTTTGGAGATGTTTCTCGTAAGCCGTAGATTATGCAAGGACGTTCTGGAATCTCCGTTAGTATTGTGATCATTTCAAACAACTGTCACTTGACATGAGTGCGTGATTCTTTTTAGCCTCGTTACAATAGGTTATTTATAAATAAATAAGTTATTTTCGTGTTATTACTATTTTTTTTAACATTCCTTAAATATTCTTAGTATATTTAAACAAACTCCTGTGCTATTAAAAAAAGAATTAAATTGCTGGTATGAAATGAGACTGGAATCCCTGACTACTGGGTCATCAGGCAAGTGTATTAACTACTGGACCAACAAGCACGTTAGTCTTTATCTCGTATTCACAATTTTTAAATATCATTTATTAATAAATATAATTTCCTAGGACCTCCTTGATTTCCTATATTTTTTTTTAAATAATGGAAATAGAAACTTGCCACCCAATAGACTTCAGATACAACTCTGATTTATGTAAATGAAGCCTAGAACAGGAATAATACTGAATTGAGTTCACTTTGGGGTATCAGTAGTAAATTCACTTACCTATGATAGAGTAAAGAATAAACATCTTCAATAGAAGCTCAATAACTTTGTGGTAACGTTATAATTATTAATCAAAATATAATAATGATATCTCACAGAGATGAAACTATTTATATGGGAAAGTCGGAGTAGAAGTCTTCGCGTGTTTTCATGGCTTAAGACCTATCATGTGGCTGGCTTAAGTGTTCACATTACATAATGCAACGATTCCAAATTCACCAGTGATTGACCACCACAACTATCCAATTTTTGGTAGTTGTAGTATATATGTTTTTATTTCTGTTGTCCCCATTCTTTTATCCCATAAAGGAGTGCTCTTTTTCAGTCCTCTTAATTGCCGCAGTCTGTTTTGCTCCTCACACGTGAATTATTTATTTATTTATTAATTTATTTCAAAAAATCATTGTTTACAATATATAGGTACTTAATAATAATTTAACAATAAAAATATAAGATAAGATTACACAATTTTTTGTTGTTGTTAGATTTGTGGATTATGCCACTTTACTAGGCTACGCCTGTCCCAGAGTGGCGTTATAGAACACAATTATAATATTTTTTTGAATTCGTCAATAATATTTGTTTTCATAAGGTAATAATTATGTATCTACAAAGTATCAAGTGCAATGTTAGTGATAGGTTGAGTGAGTCATAAGTCCAAACGTAAATATGTGTAGAATATTGTTTGATGTAAAAAGGGTTAAAGTTTTGTTTAAGATTATTTTTTATTTTGCTTAATTAATTAATTTATTTATATAGGTATATATTTTTAATTATAGACATGATTATGCAATTACAGTAAGTAAATTTTCAGTTGCTGATCTACCTTTAAAGGTAAGCCAGTTGTTTGCTAAAGCTTTTATTTTATTAATTGAGTATATTCTGATTGTCGGGAAGTCTGTTTTAAATATGTTAAATATTTTAGGCCTTATGTATGGGTAATTTTTCCGTCCATGTGTTGTCTTAGTTTTTGGTATTTCGTCAAGGTTTCGTAATGCTTGTCCAGTATTATGTGAATGCGAGTTACTGGTTGCTGTTATGTGGTTTGTGTTTTTGATGTAGAAGATGAGGGTAGACTTAACGAACAGCTGTCTATATATTATATATTGTATTTTATTTTTACTTTCTCAGTATATTTATGTAATCTGTGTTAAATAAAAAAATTAATAGCCGGGACAAAGGAGGAAAATTTTGGGTGGCAGCTGTTTGGACTACTTGTTTTTAATAATAACGGTTTGCACGGTTGCTTTTAGCATTGTAAAATAATGCCATCCAAGCGGCGAATGAGAAGGACGGATATAGGAGCATTTTCCTAAAAAACACGTTATTTATGCAACATGTTTCACTTAACCTCATGCTGCCTGTGCTAGATAGATAGAAACTAATGTGAAAACAAATTTAAAAGTAAATTATTTGCTTAAAGGATTTGATTACTTATAATATTTACCTTTTTATCAACAATTAAATAAAGTTTTAATATTTCTAATTTATCCTATGTAATTTGTATGTAAAATTCATAATGCCTTGCTTATATCAAAATAATATTTTTTTCCAAAAGATGACTGGCAAGTAAGTAATAGTACCTACTTATGTATATTTAAACACATTAAGTGCTAAATTATTCTAATATCAAATTTTTAGCAATTTTTATCCATATAAAAATGATCAAATCATTTAATATGTATTATATTAAATTTAAATTAATTAATAAATCATTACAAATCAATTTATAAAGTAAGATTTTTTAAATAAACAATAAATTTAATAAATAGTGGTGTAATACAAAGTATTTTCCTTTATAAATAAAGAATAAACAAATAAAAAAATAATTTTATGGTAGTTAGCTAGTGAACACGATTAAAAATGGTCACTTAGGTAGTTTGGTCCTGTTGAACGAATGAATAGGAGAATCGTAAGAAAGGTATACGATTTTAATGGTACGAGAAATAGATTACAGCTCTGAAAGATTCGGCATAACCGGATCATCTGATAATCCTGCCAGAAGCCTTCAACAATCGATGAGCTTACGTGAGAAGATGTATGCATGTGGATGAGACGAATGTTGTGTATAAGGACATTAGGGTATAGCAGCGCTTCAAGGTCTCTGCCTGACCCTGAAAATGATGTGTGGGTATGTAAGTTACTTAGTTTTTAAATCAAAAGAATTTTTTTTTATTGCTGGTCTAACAATAGGAGTAGGTAGTGTCCATATTTAAAATATTCGTTTTTAAGAAATTTAAGAAAAAATTAAACACTATGTTTTAAACCACTTAACTGCTATATATTTGTCAACTAGTTTCGGTTGGACTCAACCTTCTTCAGGACAATTACAATATAGACTAATCTAGGTACAGAAATTTATAAAGGAGGAAAGAAAAAGAGAGAGGGACAGAGTGTCAACTAGGTGGGGGGGAGGGAATGGGAGGAGTTAACTGAAGATAGAGGGAACAACTTTAAAATCGGACTATTAGATAAATTTATTTGTTTATTTATTATTTGACTATTATTGTTGATAGCTTTATTTATTGATACAAATAAATTTATCTAATAGTCCGATTTTAAAGTTGTTCCCTCTATCTTCAGTTAACTCCTCCCATTCCCTCCCCCCCACCTAGTTGACACTCTGTCCCTCTCTCTTTTTCTTTCCTCCTTTATAAATTTCTGTACCTAGATTAGTCTATATTGTAATTGTCCTGAAGAAGGTTGAGTCCAACCGAAACTAGTTGACAAATATATAGCAGTTAAGTGGTTTAAAACATAGTGTGTAATTTTTTCTTAAATTTCTTATAATGTCAAGCCACAAAGTGTTTTCTTGCTTTGAAAAGTTGATATCAGCGAGTATTCGTTTTTATTTGAAAGGATTTTAATGAATCAATGTATATTATGGATGTCTCACAGAAATGAAACTATATTTTATTTTTATTATGGGAAAGTAGATATAGAAGTCATTTATGGTGTTTGTCGGACTTACGGCCGATCGTATGGTAGGCTCAAGTGATCACTTTACACATATGTAACGTTCGCCATTTCCACCATGATAGAATATACCTTGTCTTACTAATTTTTGGAAGTTGTATATATTTGAATTATATGTCACACATCACATATGTGTTGTAACAACCTTTTATACCGGTCTGTGACAGCTATTTTCCTTCCCCCTAAATCCCCACAGATGTCGCTAATTATTTTTGATATCGTTAATGTCGCTCGATAAGTGAGAAAAAATAACTTAAGGTTCAACGTTTAATCTTCCTGCTCCTTTGTTCCTCATCGACCGCTAAATAACACATCAAGACAGCGATGCGGTTAACAACCCTTCATGTTGCATGATCGATGATCCTTCCCTTAATTGCTTCTCCTCGTTATAATAATAACATCTATCAGGTGACTTACTTTATTGAAAACCAGCTTTTCGTATTTCTTTTACTGCTTGAGGCTGGTTTTAGTAATTTTGTCTCAATTTATTGTGAAATTAAATGCGTTAAAAAAATTTAATTGCAAAGAGTGGGCCACGTTTTTCAAACGACAATCAAGAATTAAGCCAACATCATCAATTTTGCGGAAATACATTTCGGAAAATAATAATGGGCTGAAAAGACAAATTGGGAGGCCTTTATCCAACAATTAACAGTCGGAGAAACTACACTTTATCCAGCAGTGGAAAGAAAACGACTGATATGATGATGAAATGTTACTAATACGTTATGACAAGTCATATTTTCTATGGGAAATCTTTTACTGTGCTTGTATACTTTTAATTTAATTTTTGTAAGTGTATGTAACCAGCATATAAAAGAAAAGGGGCGTACAGTGGATACGATGAAGCCTGAAAAAACTAAAAAAGGATATATTTTGGTAATTCTCTATCAAAATTATTGTAATATATTATTCAAACATAGATCTATCATAATATTTATCATATGTTTACGTAAAATGTACTCATTGCACATGCCTGCAAAAAAGTTTCCCATTATTCCATAATAAATGGGTATAAAAACGTAGGCAGTAATATCCAAAAAATTAAAACTAATATAATATAATAACTAATGTAATAATAATTTGTATTTATTCCAGTGTATGATGAGGTTAGCAAAGTCCTAAACATTCCACATATAATATCTATAATATATATACTATAGATCTATATCTCTATATATATATATATATATATAATATACATTAAATTATAATACAAGCTAGTGCAAGTATTATATATACAGATCTGGTATATACACAAAAAATTAAAATATGATTTTTAAAAAAAAATTGAAGAATGTACCTTCAGAATAAAATTCACATATCCAACTAAGTATTATAAATCGAATGAAATTGATGCCTTACATTAATGTAATGAACGCATCAGTTTTCTTTTAAACTTCCTATACATATGTTTCACACAAAAGGACGTTTGTATATTATTAAAAATCCTGAAAAAAATTCAGGGTTTTTATTATTTTATTTAACTTTTATTGAAACGAATGAAATTTTTCGTAATCAATATAAGTAACTGTAATGATACTTCAACGTTCTTAAAAAATAAGTCAGATATATTGAAAAAAATGCAAAATGCATAACTCCATAACTATTGATGATGATATATGGTTGCTAAAAATATTCTCGACTCATAATCAAGGCAGGAATCTATGTGTAAAGTAATGTGGACTAGCTCTCTTACACCCTGTATAATTGTATTGTATGACTTTTTTCATTGAATACACAGAGCATATATATTGGTGTTTTGTTATTTATAGAATATGAAAATTTATTCATTTAATTAAATCGTTGTTCTCTACATAATAAAGTTATTTATAAACTATTTCAATTGTTTCAGATTCTCTTTGGAGGTGGCAAACGAGCTTGGAAATAAAAGTTAAATGAAGTGTCTTATAAAATAAGCTGCACCTTGCAGATTGAGTGTTGCCACATCATTTTAATAATTTTATTATAGTCTTTTCAAAGTATTGCTTTAAATAAATAAAATCACGATATATTTTATTAATATTAAAAATATAATTCAGTGAAGTTTCAAGAATCTTCAAAACTGTGTAAACACGAAACACCGTGCGAGGTAAGTGAGATTTTTGTTTCATTATTTATTGATACATTTTTGTCGACGATTTTACCACACCTACCCCTTCACCCACCCCACACCACACTTCATATTCCCCACGGAGCATATCAAAATAGTGGATGTTAGTGCTGTTGTCTATTAAAATTTTATTTGCGGCTGCTCGGAATGGCTGGACCGTAAACTTTTCCGATTCATTTTCATTATTCATAAACTCTGTACTAAAGAAAAGCTTTCCACAACAAGCGAGAAAACGATTCTCTCCTACTTCGGGCTTATTGCTGGAAGACAGGGAGGAAACCTTAAGAAAATTGTGATTAATGAGAATATACAAAGATGGAGAGTGAGAAGTCGATCTCCAATAAGATGCACAGACCGAGTTCTAGATACGAGAGAAGGAGAGAGAGAGCGCGATAGGGGGCAAAAAGAGAGAGGGAGAAGTGAAAGAGGGGAAAATATATACGAGGGGAGAGAAAGGAGAGAAAATAAAAAGAGATAGAGCGAGAATTTCTCGAACCTAAAGCTTTTTAGTGAGGTTTTTCTTCGTTTTCTAGCGCCTCGTCTGCTAACAATTTCGCCTCAAACAATATGCGGGATCATAATTCGAGGCAGAATTTATTTCTTTAAAAATCAATTTTATTTTTGTAAATATTTCTTCGTAAATTGTATAATTTTAATAAGTATCAGTAATAAAAAAATACAAACGCAGAATACGTGTCGCATCAATATTCTTACTATTTTCATCTCATCTCATCTCATCTTCTTCCCATTGTCCTATTCGGGTCGGGAACCCATTGCATTGACAAGGTGCCTCCATTCGCTGTTTTGTGATGATTGTGATTGTGCTGATTGTGCTAATTATATAACGCTAATAATAAACAAATTAAGAAAAACACTTGTACTAAGAAAATAGTAGGTACCAATTTTCAGGCGTTCCGAAACGGGGCTCGAACTACCCACCATTAGATCGCGTGTCACAACCACTACATCAATCAGCTACTCGTAAAATAAACTCAGGATAGTAAACAGTAGAAAAGGGTACAAAAACTGTCACCACATTTACTTATTCGAAATGTATCTCGCCTTTAAATTAGATTTCTAAAAAAATGTCTACAAGAAAAAGAAATACTACATATCTTATATCTTGTTTGTTTAAGGGTACGGTAAGTAGAGGGAAACTTTTTAACAGCCCTCTTGAAGAAACCCAGCTTTATCTCTCAAAGTAAACTAAACTCAAGGAGGGTAAATAAGTTACACCTATTCCATTCTTTCATTTATTGTAAGTGGATTTTCTCGGAAATAAAAATTCGTGTGCATTATAAAATGTCGCGTGAATATTAGAGATTTCACTGCCCGTTTTATCATTAACGTTAAATCTTGAGGTATATCTGGTAACACAGGAATCAATTACGGTAATGTTGACAATAACAGCTTTCACTCGGTAAACCATTTACCGTCCTTGTTTTATCGAGAAAATACATAGAGACTTCGTAGCTCAGTCAAAGAAACTCTCTCAAATTAAATAGTTTAAATACTTCTGAGCAATATTATTTATATTTTATAAAAGTCTACTTTATAGTATAATTGTAAAGTATATCCTCTTCATAGTGTGCATAAGACATAATACATTTGCCCCAGCTTTTGTTACAATCTTTGAAGGATTTCTGAAACGCAAATTTCTCCTCGCAATGTAAATATTATTTTAAATCGAAGTCGTTAATAATATCCACCTCTTGCACGTAAATGAAATCGCTTCATATATAGGTAAAGAATTTATAAAAAAAACACACTTTCTCTCTTCAACTCATTATCTAGAAAAGTTATTTAAATTCACCCTTGTTGTTTATATTGATTACCAATTTTGCAAAATTTCTGTAAAAAAAAAAAAAAATATATACTAAATTATTCATTTTATTTTTATTAGAAATATTAAATATGTGGTGATGAAATACAAATTTAAATGGATAAATATATGATGAATCCATGGCAAAAATATAATCTTACAATTGTTTTAGACGAGAGGGATAAAAAAAGGTATAAGAGGGAGTATATTTTGAACTGTATAACACCCTTAGTTACTTTATACCCCTACGTAAAATACTCCAAGTCATGTTCTAATTTGCAATCAGGATAACTTAATGTGCCTCAGCTTCGATCGTAATTATGTCATAAACACATGATAGATTGCTTTGTCCAAGAATTTTTTGTGGTACAAAATTAATTGATGCCTTAAAAATATGCACATCTCAAACATTTTCCACACAAAAAATGAAAAATATTAGCAACTTTAAGTGAATGCATTTAAAATAATAAAGTTAGATTCAATTCAAAAATTATTTGGCAATCGGATGACTTTATCTATTTATATGATAAAATATTAAATAATAAATACCATTGCGACCGTGTATTGTGGATGAATATTCGAGAAATAATCTAACAATTCCCATTTTCAAAATTGCCTACCAAATCCTCTGGGATATAAACCTTTGTGTTGAGCATCGGAAAACTATATGTAAAAGAATGGCAGTTGCCGTAGCAATTTAATATTGAATTTGTCAATGTTATTTGCTTTTGGAAAACAGATAACCCGAAGGAAAAAAGTTCTGATTCGTATAACTTATCGAGTTTGCCGCCCTAGACTCTTTATGTTATAAAGTTAAGTTTTTTCTTTAATTCTTTTCAGTTCCTTTGGGTTTCTAAAAATCAAATTCCTCATTATATTTCGTTTTAAATGTAAATAAATAAATAAATAAATTTTAAATGTAAAAATAATTAACCCTATTACATTGTACAAGTTATCACAAACTTTTATAGTTTTACCATTCGTTATTTAGGTACATTATGTATTAGGTACAATTCAAACAATTTATCATTGTTGATTGAGTATTACAATTTGATTCTTTATTTTTAATAGTACCAAGACGTTCTCAATTCTATTTATCTTTAAAATTATCTAGAAATGGTTCATTCACACCATGATTGGTAAAAATTGCATCCTGTTGTTATATACAATACTTTATTATTATAAATTCCATTTCTGAACGACTGAAGTAATTCAAATTAAAAAATTGACTCGATTAAATAAATTCAGCAGATTAAGGTGTCAAACAGTAACATAGAAAAACAAGTATTTCTTAACAAAGAATGCTCAAAAATTTTCTGAATAGTAAAATTTAATTCGTTGGTAAAAAAAAAGTTTGACATAATAATTACTTAAACGTATTTTTACGATACCGAACAATTAATTAGTTTGGTGTACCCGGAAAGTTTAATTAATATACGTGTTAAAACACTCTTGTTATTTTCCGCGAAATTTTGTATAGAAGAGGGTTTTATTAAAAATATTTTATATCAGTACCATCCCATTAAAGCAAACTTTTTTCGGAAAACTCGGCTTATGTGCTATCGTTTTATGAGAGCTGTTTTAAAAGCTTTTTGTTTTATAAATTTTTTTTGCTTCCCTTTAATACCACTATAATGTTTTAATTAATATTCACAACATTCCAACTCAATTTTTATATCTATGCTAAAGATAAATTCTGAATTTTTTTTAAGTGAAATTATTTAATCTTAAGCTGTGTAAGTGATATTATTTTTCTATTTTCTGTAATACGTCAACAAATAAACGCCGGTTAAACAACTTATTCGATGGTTTAATCGTCTGCTATACGTACTGTATATTCACAAAAAGGCATGAAATGAAATCAGTGTACGTATACAGCCATTCCATTTCAAAACAATATGAGAGAAAATTCAAATAACCTTTTCAGATGCTCCAGAACTCGAACATAAAGCATGTTTTATAAGATCTCATTAAGCAGTAAAATGCGAAAACAGAATGAAGCGGATTTTTTATATTCTCTTTGCATACAGCTCTGGTTGGACTCGCGCTAAATTTCTTGTGCTTTATGAGAGTAATCTAAGATTTTTAATTCTTTTTTTATTTGCACTCCAAAGTAAAACAAAAGGAATAAATTTATTCACTCGACATACTTAAACATAGTGGTCCTATCTTGTTCTGATCGTAACGCAAACTTTGAATTAATTCCGCGCCTTTTGCAAACCTTATGATTATTAATTAATTAATTAAAATTCGGCGTATATACACTTATTGTTTAATGTAAAAAAATTTATCACGATACCATTGTCGACCATAGAATAGGTGTGGGATGAATTAAATTTTGATCCGTAACAGGAATCTTATGTGATCCAAAAATGCCTATAAATCTTAAAGGAAAGGTATCCTAGACTAGTGTTTGACCCGCGATAATGTATGGCTCCGAATGCTGGACTATGTACTACTCCTACTCTAGGCAACTCGATACAGCAGAATGCTCAGATAGTTGGCAGGAGTAACAATAAAAGATAGGATTAAAAGTTCACGCATTTGTGGAATCCTGGGTGTCACGGACATAAACAGTAAGCTGAAAGAGCGACAGTTGAGGTGGTATGGGCACATAAGACGGAGACCACCAGACCACACAGTGAATCAGGCAATGTCTATGGAGCTTCATCAACAGTCATCCAGAGGAAGACCAAAGAACTCTCAGATGACTAAATGCTCCAAAATATTACAGAGAAACAGCCTGGATGAAAGCAAAATCCAGAACCGAAGAAGATGAGTTGGGACATTGTAAGGAAGATTTTGTCACCAATCTGAAAATAAACTCAGGTATCCTCTTGAGATTTCCGTGACAAAATAAAAGATTCTCACGGACATTTGGTCCAACGAAAATAGATCCAACGACATAATGACCACAAACAAAATTTCATTTTTTTATTTTTATTTAGAGTTTTAAATAAATTAATATAATATTGACGAAATCGTCGAAAAAAAATTAAATTATATGAGTCAACTATCCAAATTTCAAATATCCTATCTGTAACTTACTAGAATTAGGCTGAAATTACAACAAATAATTAAATTACTGAGGCCCGGGCGCCCGAACGTACAGAATGCCCAGCATGATCATCGGCGAGCGGCTCATGTTATACGCAAGTGTCTTTTTAATTATTATTGTCCAGTGAATTTTCAAAGGAGTTAAACTTGTTACGAAAATAAAGCGATATTATCGCTACATGAAAGCCGATCAATGATGATAGAAAATGATTTGTTTTCAAATTTACACAAAGTATTTACTATATTATGTGTAAATTTACTACGTATCTTCTGGTATCAAAATAAATTATTATTTATCACAAAAGAAATGACGAT
Source organism: Agrypnia vestita (assembly GCA_016648135.1). Classification (NCBI taxonomy): domain Eukaryota; kingdom Metazoa; phylum Arthropoda; class Insecta; order Trichoptera; family Phryganeidae; genus Agrypnia; species Agrypnia vestita. The sequence continues at coordinate 48,602 of JADDOH010002770.1, forward strand.
CTACCTAGAATAAATACGCAAGCTCAGTTGGTTCCTTAATTTAAAAAATTGGATTGGAAAAAATTATGTAAAAAAAAGTACCAGACGATTGAGGAAAATTATCATATTGGAAATACGCTTGCATATGGCTAAAGCAGTCAAAAATAAAACCGATTTAGAAAAACTGAGAATTATTATTTTTATATAGATTATTATTATATTAAAGAGTACATTTAGGAACGAGCATTATATTATTATAAGATTCATAAAGCTAGTGAAATAAATGGTTTACAAAAAGTAGATCTACTAAAATATATGCTTATTATTTATCAATTACAATGAATTCATATAGTAATAAATATAATTGTGATAAACACTTTACTAATTATGGGCAATAAAGGTTGTTTTCATTCAGCCTTGATTACTTTGCTAAACTTCTGAAACTCGTTAATGCAAAGAAGACAGATTAAGTGTAATAAACAAGAAATATATTCAGTTAAGGAAATAATACCATTAAAATTGGCAATAAACAATTTCATAAACAAGATTGCTCAAAAGCGTATTTAATTATAAATTATAACGCGTATCTTGTTAAACAAGCGTTATCCGTTTAATTATTTACTTTGTGATAAAGTTAAAGATGAACTAACTTCTTACTCAGAATACATTTACTTTTGCTCATGTTCTCAGAGTATTATGATTAATGATTAGTATTGGTACAAAATACGTATTTATTTATGTACGCGTAAAAGGAGAATGTCAATATTTCTATAATTTTAATGGAAGATTTCAAATTTACACATATTTGATGAAGAAATTATCAGAAGTGTGTAAATTAAACTGATTTCTTATATTTAAAAAAATATTGATTTGTATTTATTTTGTATAATATATTCATCGCGTCAAACTTAATATTAAAAACAAAGATGTAAAGATATGATTTTTATGATAGCGCAAACCAATGGGAATATAACCGAGATGGGAATAGAATTTCATTGCATTTGTTTTCAACATATATGTATTCTAAAATTGAACATCACCGAGGGTTTCTAGAACAGCCTGGACGTTTTGAAATAATTTAAAAGTATCCGGAATCCATCGGAAAGTTAGAGAAGTCGGGTGGTTTTAAAATATGTGGAAGCGTATTGAATTCTATTATAAATAGAAAAAAAAGGAATAATACTGGATTTTATATTATTTTTAATTTAACAATATTTGAAACGGATTAGAAGAATCACTTAGAATGACAAACAGAAGAAATCAATGTTCGTTCTGTAACTGGCCTGTTCAAGCGTAAGAAACAAAAAAAAACAAAGGTCTTAATTCGTCATGAAAAAATATTATTAACATTTTAAATAGTAATTTTTCTAATAAATTACTTTATTACCATCACGCCGTTTCTCCACTGGGGTAGGCAGAGAGGATAGAGCGCCACACTCTTCTATCCTGACACAACTCTCGCCTCATTCACATTCATATATCTTCGCATGCCAGCTCGACGATTGTTGTGGGTCCTAACAGGATTATCTTCCAGTATCTGATTAATCTGGTCATGCCCCATCAAATCATGTCAAAACTTGCGTCATATATATTTTTTACCTATCTTTTCTTATTCATTCGTTCAACATGCCCAAACCATCTGAGCGACCATTTTTTAATTCTAATAAGCTAAGGTCGGGTTTACATTCTTTCCTCATATCTTCAATCTTTCCTCTATATTTCCTCTTTCCTTTACCGGTATAGAAAGAGGAAAGATAAAACTCAATGTCTGTTTGTCTGTCTGTCTGTCTGTTCTCTATACAAATCTATACCGTTTATTCGATTCGATTTAAACTTTGCATACTTATGCTTTAGGACCCGGCGGGTAATATAGGCGACATTTCCCTCCTATTATTTTAACCCTTCCCCTCCGCTGATATATTTTCGATGCAAATCTGTACAGTTTGACCGATCGGGCTCAAAATTTGGAAACTTATTCTTTAGCACCCGGCGGGTATCAAAGGTAACATTTCCTCCCTCCCCTTTTACTCTTTATCCTCCCCCTAATATATTTTCGATGCAAATCTATACCGTTCGAATCGAACCTCTGTTTCCGCACACAAATTTATTTTCAACTAAATCCTTAACCCGCGCAACGCCGGGGACGAACAGCTAGTCATAAATAAAAATTGATTAATAAAATCTATTGTTATGTTCTCAAATTGTAGATTGGGTTCGAACATATTTGAATAACTGTGTAAAAATTGCCTTTGTGGAGGCCAAAACACGTAACAAACAACTTTCTGTAGTCGGCCCTGTATTCCTGCCGAAACATCACGTGACCTGGCTCCCGGCGTGACGTCACCCGTGAACCGACCAATACCGCGACGCGGTTCACTGCACTCCGCCCTGCCCGCCATAAATTCCACGCAGCCATTAGGGGTTAAATGACAGACCTGTTAAGCTGTCCTTTGTCGCGAAATAATTAAGTTTATTACAATTGCAGTCATCGCTTCATCTTCTTGACAACGGTTGTTTTGGGTGACGATGAAATAAAATGAACACTAAAAATGCTAAACAAATTTATATTAATCAATTAGAAAAGACATACAGAAAAATCAAATAAACGAAAAAATATTTTAACTGCTACCGGAATTCGAACCAACCAAAGAATTTTTTTATTAATTTTATTTATAACGTCACAAAAAAACCTTTTTACGACGAGTGATAAACTCGTTTATATAATATATTTGTCACTTGCTAGAAAATTTCATTCCCTTCTCGCACGTAATAGTCGCATTTATTTAATCGCTCACTCGGTAAGAACTCGCTTAACATCCGTCGCCCCGAAATTCCACGACTGGCCACACCGGCTGTCGCCCGCGGCTTACGTCGCACCGATAGAAATGTCAAAACGAACTCAATTGCGAATCGCGGTGCTGCTTTATATACGCGATACGCTGGTCTTTCGACGATTTTTTTCCTTTCTAGTTTAGGAGAAGGTTGCCGTCGCTTCTATGTTGTTCCAGGCATCTCCCGAAGATTGTAGATAATCCTAAAGTGTGATAGTGTGTTCTAGAAGGTATTAGTGGCTTAGATCTTATTGTCGTTATTGACATATTACGAGTGATTCTGTACAAAATCTCTTCTTACCATCTCGTAACAATATATTACATTTAAATCCCATAATCAAAAATACAGTAATATTCTTACTAGGTATAATATACCTCCTATAATTTATAAAAAATTAACATTTTTACAATAACTGTAGCATTTACTTTTAGATTCATTTAGATTATTTTCATTTTTCATTTATTCCGGCATTTCATCATACATTTTTTATTCTCTTAACATTAAACAATGTTATATATAAAATTAACTTTTTTCATATATAATTATCTTATTATATAACTATTTATAGCATTAAATTAATGTAGCGTGGTAGACAGAATAAAGAAAGGAGTGCTGAGATGGTTAAGTCCCGTAGAACGTATGAGCGAGGATAGGATGGTTAAGAAAATATGGGGCGAGTGTTGAAGGCAACAGGAATAGAGGGCGTCCACAAAAGACCAGGCATGATCAATTACTACCAATATTGAAGGATGGCCCTGTCAAAAGCCTCAAAAACCGTTGAGCTTGCACGAGAAGATGTATGAATGTAGCTGAAGCAAAAGTTGTGTGCCAAGACAAAAAAACATGGCGTTCTTTCCTTTCTGCCTACAGCTGCGGGGAAACGGCGAGATGATTAGTTATTTAGTTAAATTAATATATTTCACCACTTAAAGCGATTTCGTTTAAAATATATTTTGGTATTTTGTTGTTAAAAATTTTGTGTACTTTGATAAAACTTTGTATAAGTATTTATTTCATTTCCATTCAACTAATTGCTAGTCTCATTTCTTCAATTCTGCTGTATTTGCTTTAATTAATTATTTAATATAATATATACAACAACCGGCGAGCTTGCATGAGAAGATGTATGAATGTGGATGAGGCGAAAGTTGTATGTCAGGACAGAAGAGTGTGGCGCTCTATCCTCTCTGCCTACCCCCACGGGGAACGGCGTGATGGTAAGTAAGTAAGATATAATATATATTTGCTAATTAAAGATACTTCTTATTGCCCTGTTTAACATCACTTGTAGTTTCTTGAGATTTTCTCTATTGACTAAATTCAACACTGAAAAATATTCAATCCAATATTTATTTAAATATTACTGTTTAATGGAATATGTAGAATATTAACAGTGTAAACATTTTTCCCAATTAAAAAAGAAACCGTTAACATTTTCAACACGTTGAAAACATTATCACGTACTCGAAACGTTAACCAGTTAACTTCTGTGTAAGCGTTTACTTCAAATCTCGTATCTCGCAACGTTTGTTCCGCTGTACGCGAAAATCGTTACGTGCAAAGGTCCAACCTTCTTTATGAACAGCGTGCACCCCCACCCCAGTTGTTGTATCAGAAAATTTACATTTCTGCTTCGCTTCCAAAAATTCAGCCTAAATTAGACCAAGCTGCGATATTCGCACGAAGTCCCGCGGCCCGTTTTAAAAAACTATGTAAGGGGCAAACAATGACTGACAGTTTTTAGGGGATGTTTTGTAGTCGTAGTCAAACAGTTTTGTTATATTGTTCGGGTGGATGAATTCATTTTTTTCCTCTATTCACATAAAATGAATGCCTTTCTAGTATATTCTTTAGAAAAATCATTTAACGAAACGAAAATTTTCATACAACTGTTCTACTTTTATTATTTAACTAGCTGTAGCCCATCAAAAAAGACGAAAAATTGGTTCGCATCATTGCTAAGCCCTAGTATGTATATGTGTAGTATTTTTATTTCCTTTATTTTAAGTTGAAGCGTCTGCTTGCTTGTTTGTCGAAAAAACCGATTTTTTTCGGTTCGGTTCGGATCGATTTTTAACCCTTTTCCCGTGATCCAATCGAGCTGAAACTTTGCAGGCAGACTTGTGGCAATGATAAAAATGATCTAACAAATTTTCTTTTAAAAAATTAAAAATTATAGTATTATTATGAATTTTTCAAAATTTTTTATTACTCCCTTTCGTAGCGTCGCCCGATTCAAGCCCGACGCGTAGGGTAAGCGCCAAACCAACCAAAAAAAGAAAGGGAGTATAATAAAAAGTTGGTTTTTATGGGTTAGTTTTTTTGACTCTCCGCGAATAGCAACATGCGTTGAGCGGCCGTTTCGGGTTTGCTGGCCCGGGCTTCACGCCCCATCTCCGGCTGTTTAATTTTTTTTTCACCCGTGAATTCGAACAAAATTATGTACGAAGTGTCAGACGGACGGACAGACAACGAAATTATTAAGTGTGATGCTAACCAGTTTCAGAATGATGTCAATTTCTTCCTCTTGTGTCCTATCCGCTCAACGGATGCTGGTTATCATGTTGGCTATCATCAGTTGTTTACCGCGGCCCGGAATAGCTCTACAGCAGACTGGCCAGATCACTGTCTCAGGTTTTTTCAACCATGATGTTCTCTTTCATTCAGAGATCCGATTTCCTGCAATATTTTCCAGCATTTAGTACTATTCTGGATGTCTCAAAATTTTCGAATTTTTATTGCTCTAATTACTTATTTTTCTATATTCATCCGAACATCTTCATTCTTAATATATCCATCCTGTTCATTTTAGTACTAGCTATAACCCGTCAAAAATGACTGTATTTTTACATGTCGATTCCTAAGGAATAAGTATTTTTTTTCGAAAAAAAATTTTTGGAAATTATTTTTCAAAAAAACATTTTTTCGACTAAAAATTTAGAATTTTTTTTCCAAAAAATTTTTTACAGTGAGTGCGCTAGTAAGCAAATTTCGTGCAGGTAGAAGTGGGATTATGTGACCACCTGAAACGGCTGTTTTCATTATCTGCCGGTTCATATTCGCGGTATGCGTAAAAAAACACCTAATGTGACTTCTTTTCATCCCGTCGATGTCAAGTAATAAAGTGAAAAGTGAAATATATAGGCATCTTATATTTTATAAATTTATTATTTGTAATTTTTTTAAATTTTGTTAATTAATTTGTGCGTTTAACATGTGACAGGAGGCATCAGTATTTTTTCTGGGGAAACCGCTTAATATATCAATTATTCTATGTTTATATTAATATGAATATAAATATTAATAATATTATCGCGGGACCGAAGCTGCCGAAGGCAAATGAAATACTCAAAACGATTTAAAGTTTTATTTATTCAATTGAATCACGGGACGTGAATTTAATCGGAGCGTCATTCTTTCATACACACTAAATTTTGCAACAATCATTTGAAAATCTTCTACTCGTATCTCGAAATTCTGATTAAGTGATTTATATCGCTCTGATTACTATGGAACACCTCTCACACTTCAGTAGATATTTTATCGCTGATATCGCTCATTAAATTAATTGTCGTTTGGTTACACTAAATCGCCGTTTTATCTGTGTATTCGCGTTTGCGCTAGCTTCTATGATTCGCATTTATTACAACGCAAATACTAAGGCCCGATTTCAGAGTCAATACTTAGATGATTTAAACATTAAGGTACGTATTAAAAGTATTATTTTGTGCTAAATATTAGCTTTAAAGGCGTACCTTAACCTTTAAATTATCTAAGTATTGGCTTTGAATTAGGGCCTAGGTGCACAGTGGCCCGGTCAATCTACTTTTATAGTCAGTGTCGCTCAAGACACTTTCAGAATCTAGTGAATTATCCTAAACCCTTCCAGTAACTTCCAATTTACTGTAAACGGTGAAGAGTTCTATAAAATCCTTGATAATGTGCGATTCCTTTCGCCTCTACCATCTGTTGACAATATTAATACTAGGTATCTAAATCGTAAATAAATCTTTATTACATTATTGTCTATATATACGCTCTTCACTTAAATGCACATTACTTGCTATATATAGCCCCTACCTTCACACACACTTCCTCAACCTGAATCGCAGTCACCTCACCTTTCATTTGCCTTTTAAAGGTTTAATTGATTTTTTGGATCTTTATTTTTTTATTTTTATTTTATTTAATTCGGTCATCGGAGACACAATTGCTTAATAAGATGAAATACAAAAAAAAATATTTAAATGTCTCCCTCAATTAAAGGATAACACAAATAGGACAAAATCATAGATTTTTATACTGTATATTTATTACTCTTACATCACCGTATTTTTACTCCCTTTCTTTTAACTGGTAGCGTCTGCTTGCTTACTTGCTTATCTGACAAAAAAACTTTGGATCGATTTTTAACCCTTTTTCCGTGATCCAATCGAGCTGAACCTTTGCAAGTAGACTCTTGGCGACGACAAAAATGATCTAACAAATTTTTGTTTAAAAAATTTAATAAATATAGTATAATTTTGGATTTTTCGAAATTTTAATGTTTTTTTTTCATATTGGAATCAATACAAATGATTAATTTGCCCGACGCGTGTATAGGCACGAAACCTGATTCAATGAGAAAGGGAGAATAATAATAACTTGGTTTCACTTTGCTTATTTTAATATTTTCCTTTATGTTGTCATACCCTTTCCTTTTTTGTGTCGTGGATCTCTGTTATTGTTTCATCAACTGTTCACTACATCATATCACTTACCATTGTACTGTTGAGATCCCATAAATAAATAAAATAATTAAACATGTCATTCAGAGCTTTAAAAATACGCCAATAAAAGTTTGAACCAACTATAAAAAAAAAAAACAAATTGAAAAACTGGGCTGCAGTAATGATTCACTGCGGGTTTTCTGCTCTGCGGGTAAACCTTTTTGTGGCGGGTGAGTGTACAAGTGTACAATATGAGCGTGAGATCCGCTATACAAATTGAAAACTTGTTTGAATAAAACATCTGTAAAATGTACACTTTTACTCGAGTCGTTAGCATATGGCCGTGACTGAAATTTTGTGTAACGTACAATTTTATTTTCAATCAGAACGTAAGTAAATACGCTCTACTTTAAAAGATCGGAAGGTTTCATTTTTAGTAGATTTTTTAAAAAAAAAAAAATTCCACCGACCATCAAAATTTATGAACAAACGTCTTCAACAAATTTCTTGGTGTGCAAGCCGGTGCAACGGCTGATTTTAATACGTTTAAAAAAACTACTGCAAGCTTGTAAACTTTGAAATTTTGAAACAACTATGAAAAGGTCAAACCAAACACTGCTATAGTTCATAATGTCTATAAGGATATTTATTTTTATTTTTGTATTTTGGGAATCTCAACAGTACACAATTTATTATAACAATACATAAGATATTGGGTAATTCGTAGACCAATTATAGAGATCCACGGCATAAAATTTTAAGTCAAGCAATAAAGAGAACATATATTAAATAGAGGGATAGGAGTGGGAGTTAGAGGAGGAAGTGGAGTGAGGTGTATGGGATTGTGGCTGAGTGGAGTGCGTGTGTATTCTGTGCGTGACGTTGTATACAGATATGGGGGTATGTGTAAAGAGTGAAGAGAGTTTGGCTGTGGTGTGTGTATGATGATGGTCGGTCTCAGTTAATCCGGTGAAGATATAGAAACAAGTAATATAAGCGGTTTAAATACGATTTTTAAGAGCTGAGATGTTGGTGTTAAATATATCAATGTCATTGAAGTGGTCATTATATGCTTTGCATGTTCGCTGGATGAATGAGATATAAACAAACATTGTACTAATAAAGGAGTAGAGAAACATTTAACATAAATACTTTTTTTATATATTTTGAGTGTAGGTATGTAGGTAAAAATAAATATATTTTGATTATTCAATTTAACTTAAGTGGTTGAATTAAAGAATAGTTTGTGATGATTAAAATAGAAACAACACAATGATAATTTATTGGAATATTATCCAATTTTTAACAATTTTTGTTTCGAAAAATCCAATTCTACATTATTAAAACTCATTGATCATCTAAACAAACAAAATTAAAAAATTTCAAGGCTAGGAGGACCTTCTGTTAGTAGAAAGCCTTCCCAAGAAGGTCGATGGGAGCATCACCATTCGACCAATCAGGAGCCCGAGGTTTGTTGAACGCATCAAATGGCCATGTACTTAATTTTCTGCTGATTTACTATCAGAACCTTATTTTTGGCGGATTTTTCTAGATTTATAATGACTAAGACCAAAAGTTTTATAATTATAAATAAAAATGATTGTCGGCAATGAATTCAAAATGGCAAGCCATTCAGACAAATTTGTGCATTCAAAAGACTATAATTAACCTACATTTGACTTCACTTTTTTTTTTGATAATATGGTCACCAACATATAAACTCAACATAAACTGTATCGAAGACGTTAAAAAATTCTTAAAAACCATAATACGCATTACTAATTTTATTACTGTTTACTTTTACTTTTACTCATTATTATCACTGAATTTTATCTATGTCTCTTTAATTTATCTTTTTATATTAATGTTATATTTTAAAAAAACAGGTAGATTCCTGCATTAATTTTTGAAACAAGGTGAAGTATCATTACAATAACTGCAACTAATATCGATTATGAAAAATTCTTTTTCTTTAATACAACTCAAATAAAACTTCTAATATTCTATTTTCAATTTTTACAAGGTTTTCATCTTTGCATATCTCCATAACTATTGATATTAGGTAATATTACTTGAACATTTTCAACTTTTTATCAAAGCAGGAATCCACCTGTAAAGATTTTTCAATTAAATAGTAAAACACACCCTGAATATAATAATATATAAAATATTCGCGCCAAATTTGTACATCTCAATTATTATTGACTTTCTCAATATAAAGTGCGAATAATTGTTGATATCTTTTAGGTAAAAAATATTTTTGGCAGCTAGCTCCCACTACATTTTAAGGATCGATGTAAAATAGCTTCAGACCTTGCAATATTTCATCTCGCCTCGTGAAATGTTCCACCGCTCATAAATGCAGTTCCAGTTCCAGTTCCAGGCGACACAACATGGCAGAGGCGCCATGTTGTGTCGCCTTATAAATCAACCAGCACAAGAAGCTTCATAAGAACTGTTCTACACTTCGGACATTCCATATTTGTTTCAATTTCATGTATATGTGATACTAGGTGTTCATACCCGGCGTTGCACGGGTTAAGGATTAAGTTTAAAATAAATTAATGAGGGTAAACGAAGGTTCGATTCGAACGGTAAAGATTTGCATCGAAAATGTGTCAGGGAGAGGGGTAAGGGTAAGTGAATAGGGGGAAAATGTTTCTTATGTTACCCGCCGAGTCTTAAAGAATAAGTTTCCAAATTTTGAGCCCGATCGGTCAAACGTTACAGATTTGCATCGAAAATATGTCAGGGGGAGGGAAAGGGGTAAGAGAATAGGGGGAAATGTTTCCTATGTTACCTGCCAAGTCCTAAAGAATAAGTTTCCAAATTTTTAGTCCGATCGGTCGAACGGTTCAGATTCGCATCGAAAATAGGTCAGGGGAGGGGAAGGGGTAAGAGAATGGAGGGAAAATATTGCCTATCTTACCCGCCGCGTCCCAAAGCATAAGTATGCAAAATTTGAATTGAATCGGACAAACGGTGTGGATTTGTATAGAGAACAGACAGACAGACAGACATTGAGTTTTATAGGTATAGATTTAAAAATTCGTTGGTAAAATAATTTCGCAATCTCGACATAAAAACCCGCCTATAAAATTGTTCTGTTTTGGATCGATATTCCATTTCGGGTAGTAAAACCTACGGGCGGCGGAGCTTCTAATATTGATTGAAACACAGTAACAAAATACACATCTCAAAATAATATTTACAAATTGAAAATTTTGCTCAAGGTTACACGAATAAGGAAATGTACATTATACAACCATTCATTCCGGTTTTGCATATTGTAACGTCAATTTCTAAAATGCCTGCTCGCCTATAGGGGTGGGGGTAAAACTATTATGCGCTTAATTTTAAATTGGTTCAAGTTCGTAATATCGCATGTTTCACCGCGTTAAACAGGACTTGTTTCATTTATATTTTACTAGCTATTACCCCTCGAAAATGACGTACAGCGCCATCTAGAGTAGCGTAGCGTCTTGTAACGTTAGTGATGGACATTATTAAAAAAAGAAATATGCTTTTTTTCTTCTTGTACCTCATTATTATAATAAAGCTTATTATTATTAGAGCCATCTGGTAGGGTTAATAACGGACATTGTTATGTAGAGAATTGTACTTTTTTGTACCTATTTTATACATCTCATCATTGCCATGTGGCAGCGTGACAGACATCGTTACATAGAGAATTATTTATTTTGATTAATGATTAATACCAATGACACATTATACGATATAGTAATGGATGCACTTTTTAGTTTGAATTTTGGAAACAGAATAATGTTTTCATTTAATTTATTTATGAGATCAGCTATCATACTTTTTTTGAAATGAGATCAGCTATTGGTACTTCTTCTTTCTTTTCGCTTACTTCTCATTTCATTTGGGGTCGGTTCTTCTTACTTTTCTTTTCCACGATTCCCTGTTCTGGGCCATCGCTTCGTCCAATTGGATATTCTTCGGGTCCTCCTCCACACTATTTCACCATGTGGCGTTGGGTCGACCTCAACCTTTTTTTATCTATTTTTTTATGTCTACACAATTTCAGTCTCCATTTCTTCACTTTTTCAGTAATAGAGACCACTCTAAAACTACCCCTGATATGCTCATTTCTCATTCTCATACCTCTCTACGATCTTTTCCTTTCCGGGGCAGGCGCGTTATCCAATTACGCGTGTCCAAAAATAAAAATAAATGAAATCGGTTAATTCTGGCGTCCCCTAGCGCCAGTTACACAAAGTAATTTGTGCCTGCCGTACCAGAAAAATTGGATTGCTCTAAAAAATGGATAAGTTCATCAGTTAATAAATGAGACTTGCAGATAAGATCGATATATTCACGGAAAGTAAGAAGTCGCTGTAGCGTAATTGGATAACGCGCCTGCCCCGGAAAGGAGGAGATACTTGGTTCGAATCCCGGTAGCAGTCAAATATTTTTTCGTGGATTTGATTTTTCTGTATGCCTTTCTGATTGATAAATGGATTTGGTAATAAATTTCACAGAACTTTGTTCTGAAAAAATTGCAACTTCACAATAAGAATATGTTCTTGAACTTAATAATGATTTTATCGATAGTAAATAATAACATACATTAAATACAATATCAAAAAATTCAACATTAAGCAACGTTTGTGATCAAATAGCAGCCTTTACAGCCGAGCGCAGGACCTTGCAGCAAGCAATAGGCAGTTGCTTTCTGCTATTAAGATATAAGTAGGTAATATATGTATAAGATACACTCATGGACGGAAGTCGCTAATATATCAAAATATATTTAAAAAAAGTATAACATATATATAAAAATATATATATAAATATGTATATAAAAAGAATCATTCTCTGTGATATAATGTCCATCACTAACACTGCGATATTCTCGCAGACATAATTTACGATCGGAACACGTGTATACATATATAAATTGCGTCATTTTTGATGGATTATAAAGAATATTTTATCGTTTATACGAGTAGCTTGCTCGCTTGATGGTCTAGTGGTCGGCGATTCGATTCCGTTCCATTTCAGGACACCAGCAAGTTAGCCCTATTTTCATAGCACAGGCTTTAAGTTTAATTTGAAAATAGTAAAAATGTTGATGGGATACCTTTTGAATGTCTATTATTCTTAAATTTTTTTTTATTATTAATAGCTCTGAAGTGGTATGCAGTCTGTATGAATGTATTCTAGCAAAACCTACCTCGTTTCACAGGTGAATTAACGACTTAGTATTGATAAAGTCATTAGTCAAAAGAAATTCTCGGAATCTATTAAATTTTAACTAGCCAACGTTAAAACGAATCCACGTTCATTGAACTCGCCTCGAGAGGGGGTAGTTAAAAAGTTATTTTGCTGCTATTTTTCACCACCCCATGAGCCTGAAATTAAGGTAGAAATCAGGTATTTTTTTACAGGGAGATATTTTTATATGTATATTTATTGGGACCAATAAAAGAAAATATAAATTTTCTATTGAAAAAAATTTGAAAGAAAAAATCAAAATGGCCGCATCGTGTCCATTTCCGTGATGCTCCTCTGTCGTGACTGAGATTTAACATTTCCTAATACACGTTTTTCCGATACAGAATAGAAGGTCAAGTACTTATTTAGAAATTAAATATTTAAAATCTATCATATTCCATTTGGAAATAAAACTTGTTGTGTAAAATTTTTGTTTTTTTAAAACAGTTTGAATTTTTTTATTACATTAATAACTTATAAACGATTTTTTATAATAAATGACTTGACGGATTGAAAAGTTCGTAGGCTACATTAAAAATATTTCATTTCTGATCGACTTATATGCCCCATCTAGGTCATCAAGACACAGTGCATTATTCTATTATAATGAAAATGTCAGAACTAATGCATTAGCAAACTCTGTAATCCCCAGACTACACTCATTAGGGAATGAACATGCAGAGGCGGCTGACATTTTTGCTGATAATTTAACTGTGTATAGGACAAAGTTGATACAATTCTTAACATCTCTTAGATACATCTTCCCATCATCTAAATGGAAATGAATAATAAATGTTTATTTTTCTTCTTACTACTTAAACTTCTCTTTTTAATTTACACAAATCTCTAAGATGTACTTGAATCTTTTTAACTGCAGTCTATTTCTTCTTCTTCTTACTACTTACAATCATTTTCTTCTTACTACTTAAACTTCTCTTTTTAATTTACACAAATCTATAAGACGTACTTGATCTTTTTAACTGCAATCTCAATTTTCACAAATCTATTATATTGAATTTACACAATTCTATTATATGTAATTGTACCTTTTAACTGTATATCTGTCTTACGTTATTTTTTTACATTTAATTTTGTAAAAGCCCATAAGGGCGTTAAATGAATAAATAAATTTCTAAATAACTACATGATTTTTTTTTTCTGCCTTGGACAAGCTTACGCAAGAAAATGTAGCATATCATTCAGGGCGAAAGAGTTTCGCGGGAAAATTTTCCAATAAAATAATAATTTAATATGTTAGCATTAAAATTTGTATTTTAATGCTAACATATTCAATAATTAATAAATTGAAAAAATAATAATCACGTATTTGTAAGAATTTATTCAATTTCAATCTAAATTTCAGGCTCCATAGGTGGTGTTAAACATTGTTCGTATTTAAGTAAAATTTGTCACAAAAAGTAATTAGTGCCTACCGTAACAGAAAAAGCTTTCTTTGAAAATGGATAATATATGTTAATCAATTAATAAATGAGATAATGTCTATATATTCACGGAAATCTACGAAGCCTCTATAGGAGGAGATCCGTGGTTCGAATCCCGGTAGCAGCCGAATATTTTTTCAGAATATTTTGAGTTTGTTCAAATCTTTCAGAACAGTGCTGGATTTTATGTCACAGAGACATTATTAATCAATTAGTGTATATTATAGATATCTCACAGAGACGAAACTGTATTAATTATGGGAAAGTAGGTATAGAAGTCATTTGGGTGTTTTATGGTTGGCTTAAGTGATCACTTTACACAATTGTAACATTCGCCATTTCCACCCATGATAGAATATATCATGCTTATTCATTTTTTGGAAGTTGTATATATGTTCAAATTGCGTGGAGAGCTTTCATATATGAGTTGTAAAATAATGCATGGAAAAGCATTGAATGAATAAGCATTGCGTGGAAAAGCATTGAAAAGCATTGAAGCAAAGAATGCATTGTAAAAGAATGCATGGAATTCCGCATGGAAAAGGCGCTTACAACTCATATATGAAAGCTCTCCACGCAATTTGAACATATATACAACTTCCAAAAAATGAATAAGCATGGTATATTCTAGCATGGGTGGAAATGGCGAATGTTACAATTGTGTAAAGTGATCACTTAAGCCAACCATAAAAAGACAGGTCATAAGTCCTGTGTACACCCAAATGACTTCTATACCTACTTTCCCATAATTAATACAGTTTCGTCTCTGTGAGATATCTATAATATACACTAATTGAATATTTTTTCATTGATTTGACTTTTCTGTATGTCTTTCTAATTGATTAATGATTTTTATTGTACGTGTTGTTTGAACGGAGAGAAAATTGACGGACCCGTTATTAATCAATATTTTTACCTTTTAGTTCTACTCTAATATAAGAAGTGAAAATTTCATATTATTACTTAATACGGAATACGTTCCATAATTTAGTGATAATTAATGTTTGAAATCTACTTCGAAGAATTTTTACCCTTCGAGGGTTCGTTTTTATATGGTCAAGCTTTAATATTAAATCAGTAAAATAAACACGTCCCCACTACAAAGGTTAGAATAATATTCACAGATAATTTCGGCTACAATTAAATTGGCCAACCCGTATTAATTAATTCTACTATACATGTACATAGTTCATGATTGTTTGTTCATCCAATGTTTACTTGGCCCGACAGCAGCGAAAATGAATTGATTCGTATAAACATAAGAGTTTTAGTAAATATGTATAGCAGAATTGGTCCCAAAACACGTCCACATTATTTGCACGACATGAAATATTTTCATTTGTTCAATAATTCTGGGTAGGCGTAAATAAATTGTATGTTTTGTGGAATATGCTCCATACAAAATAGTGTTGAAAATAATACATTTATTTATTTATTTTATAGTAAATATGCCACATTTCAATAAAATTATTTGAAATATATAATTTATTTATTTATTGCTTATATTATAGTTTGGTAGTTCAATTGTAAACTTTAGCTTAAACAGCTACGGATTGACGCTTCAATCAAATTTAGACAAAATAAAACAACTACAGCTAAGAATAATTAAAGCTATAGCTAATAAAAAACAAAAAGAAGCATTTAAGTACCAATTGGAAAACATATTCAAAATATGTAAAATATTTCTGATTCAAAAACAACATTATTATAAACTGACATGGGGAGAATACGAGAACGATAGATTTACTACACTAGTCATCACTCTTGGCACTACAACCCTTGGTGGGTCTCGGCCTCCTAAATAATCCTCCTCCACTCATCTCAGACTAGTGCCAGCTCTCTCCAGTTCCGAAGCTCAAAGGCGGAAATGTCTTTGAGGACGTTGTCACTCCATCTCAATTTTGGCCTTTCCAAGCTCCTTCGCCCTATTGGCCTTGAGTTCAGCATGGACTTTGGTTCTCGATGCTCGGACGTTTTCTACACATGACCCAGCCACCGAAGTCTTCCCAGTTTTATAAATTTTGTAACCTTTTGGCTCCTTAAACATAGTATAGAGCTCATTAATACAAATGAAAATACGACAAGACGAATAAAAAACTAGAAATAAAAATAATAAACAATTATTACGGAGACAGGACCAAACTGCGTAATACCAAAATTATTCAACAAACTACCGGATAGAATAAAAAATGTAACAGGACATAAAAAATATATAAAAACACTAAAAGAATACCATAGTGAATTGTGAAGCTGAAACTTAAAGCATATAAGTTTTAATATTGTAATTTTTATACTATATTATAAATTAAGGACAATTAACTAATGAAATGTACACATACTGTTATGAAATCCTTGCGTTTAAACAGTAAAGTACAGTAAAAAAGTTTTGGAAGGTGTAAAAAAATAAAATGGCAACAATAAAAAAAAAAACAGTATGATTTGGGAAAAAATCCATCATTGAACGTGCGCGAAAAACTTCTTTAAAAATATATGTTTTCATTTTACTACCCTAATGTTTCCAGCAAAAGTAACTCGTTGGAATCAGGTTGAAATTTTAACAACAACACTGAAGATGACTAGCCGCCAATGAGTCCGGGCACCCGAGTGTGATACGTCAATTAGCGCGCGGCTCACGTTGCATGCAAGGGTCGTTATTAATTATTATTTTGTCCCGTGGTTTTTCACCGGTGTGCGGCTATCATATGAGTACAGTACTTTAGCAAAATTCAAATTATTTGTTTGAAAATCTAATAAGGTTTTCCTAATAAAGTCAGAGGCTTGATTAGGTTAGGCTAGGTTACCTAGTCTTTGACTTAATTAGGAAAAATAGTTTGACGCTTTAAATAAGAAAAACAACCGTTATAAATGGAAGGATATTTAAATTGTTTTAATCGGCTACCACTTTGTGGTTGTTCATTGCAAATTAAATTAAACACAAATCACTTAACTTAAACCACTCTATTTTCGGTAACATTAACCGCAAACTACAAACTTTACATCACAGAATATGAATAATTATATTTTTCAGCATTTAAAAAAAATACACATTTGTAAAATAGAAAAAAAAAATAGAAAAAATTTCCAAAATAGAAATTTAATTAAAATACTAAAAATAGACAATAAACTAATGTTATTGAACTGTGTCGTACGCCAGGTACAGGTAAAAAAACAAAAAAATATATAATTGCACATATTTTTTAATGTTTTGTTTGTAGTTTAACCTGAAGGGTTGGTGTTACCAAAAATATAGCAGTTTAAAAAAATCAATTAATGTTTCATTTAATAAGAAGGATATTTCTTTTACAAAAAAAACTAAAATAGTGTTCATCGGTGAGTAAATAATTACCTAATTTTTATATTCGTTAATTTATTACTCACCGTTGTTAACTAATATAATAATTTACATGTTCATATTTCAACAAAAGAAACTAATAAACTTATCTTGTGAAAATTGATGACTAAATCTACCAATTTTCTTTCAATTTTTTTCTATGAGAAACATACAGAATAATGGTCTTATTATAATGTCAATCTTCCAGAGCTGTTTTCACTATCATTATTTTTATATATAAAAAGGCAGTCAAAGCTATAAATAAATAAAATTTTACTATTTAAATTTTACAAACAATTCCAAACCTAAAAGTAACTAAACCTCAAAAGGAAACGTGTTTAATATAAAAAAGTATAATTTTATAGAAAGGAGAAACTACCATGATGATCATTATTATTATAAAATAATATTACAACAACTAACATATAACAAATAACAACTCGTGACATTAATGTGTCTGTAAATTTGTGATAAATTTTTTGGCGTAAATGGGTAATTCAAGGGTTTTGAACGTTTTAGTAACCGCAGAAAGTCAGTAAAATTGAGCTTAACTTCTCCACTTGAGCCGCGTGGTATCAAAAGTGAAGAGTGAAAGATATAAGCCCTACAAGATTCCACCGTTTTGTTTTCGGGAATAAGAGAAATCTGTTTATTTTCGGAATACTTTTTTGTTCTTTTTCAGTTTCTTTTGAAAAAGTATCCTAATCCTCTTTTATTCTCTGTTATTACCGCCACTAAGGCCCCCGCAACAACCTGTTATATCCAGCCATGTTGTCAGACAGAACGATTCGAAGCTATTATACTTATTTTATGTATTGTATTTTGAGCTTTCGCCCTTGGAGCTTATGTGCGGTGAAATCTTGGCGAAATAAATACTGATTATCTCAATTTGTCTTTCTATAAGATGCGAACACGATGAAAAAATAGATGTGAAAATAATTATACGACTTCATTTTTTAATATAAATTAATAAAACGTTTCGCAAACATAAATAATGTTATCGCTACTTAAGTTAAACCATATTTTATGTTTTAATTCTCTAGTTTCGAGAGTATCAGAATATTCAATGACTTGTGAAGTACGAGTATTAATATGGAATTATTTTTCAAATACAGAAAAGAATACGTGAATCATGTAATTTGGTTATAACAGGAATTTTGAGAGGAGTGGAGGGAATTGGTGAGTAATATTGTTAAACAAATTAATACCCAGGTTCAAATTTCTTTTGATTTCTTCTTCGTCTATTTATTTGTTTTATTATCTACCTTTACGCATGAAGTTTAATGGAACACTAAATAAAATAATGATTATTATCCGTGATATGGTTCGCGAATTCAGAATTTCGAAATAAACAGCTCCTACATGTGCTAGGGCAATTTTTAATACTTTTAAAATCTTTATGAAAAAATGCAGATAATAACAGTAAAAATTGCAAATAAATTTTATTTAATGGTTCTCAAGATTAGCGCGGTCATACAGACAGGTGCTTGCCGGGGACTTTATTATGTACTTTGTATTGATAAGTATGAGAGATATGTGGAAAGATAAAATATATTACTCATCGCAATATTATTATTAATAATATAACCAAGGTTTTTTTTACTATAATGTTTCTTAATATAATAATTTCCGGAGAACCCCGAAAGAATTTTTGACACATTTAAAAGCCACCTACTTCAGCTTTTTGTACAAAATAGCATGTCACGTATTTATTAATAATCCAACAAATCCTTTGAATGTCCAGGACTTATTATGTGCTCTTTCTGAAAATTTTCCCCTAATTACACCTCAAAGTTTCTCGTCCCAAATTTATAAAAGGTGTCCTTCTCTAAAGTAGTGTGAATTAGTAAAAGCATTTTACATGTCCCGTTTAGGTTAAAACACTATTTTAGGAATTTCGCTTTCACACAAAAAGAGTAACAGATTGGAGATATTTGACATAAATGCGAAATGATCTAGTAGCAGAGTGCCAGGGACAGAAACTAGGGGAAACTTAAAGTAGCAGCATTTAGTCTACGAGGGATTGACAAGTGATGATGATAATTATAAAAAAAATAATTTAAAAACACGCAATTTTGGCCAAAAATTTTTTTCATCACTTTCCAAGTAAAAAATATTATTAAATATATACGTTTCTATAAAAATACTTTAAAATGATATGATTTTCAGGCATACAATTATTAAATAATTCGGAAGAATATCGTAATACGTTAAAAATAATATTGCTTAATACACCACTTTAAAAATATAGGGGTATCGTTACCAGCTACAAAATATATGTATACTTTTTCCTAAGTGGTCCCTTTAAATATATGGAAGGTTTCAATTTGGAACATATACAACTTTAAAAAATTTGATAATGTTTTGATGTTCTTACGACGGAATTGTCGAACTTTGAATTGTAAAATGCTCACTTTAGCCATCTCATACCGGTTGTAGCCCTGGGTGAGAAAGCAATTGTTGGAAAACCATGCACATATATTCTTACTCACTAGGTATGAATACACAGTTACTACGATTAATATTGTCACGAGTCGTGACTGCGGGAGGAATTAATGAAACGCTGAAATTTAATAACGGATTTATTAATTACTGATTAATTAAATAATCAAACGTACAAATTAGCTTGACACTATTCAACTTAACGCTACTATTCGAATTAAACTATTTCGTAAATTTATCACTCGTAAATAGACACTTTATAATCGCTTTATCACTTTATTCACTATTCACTAGAACATTCCGTCCAATTTCTGCACGTATTATTCGCTCCGGTTTATTTTGCTACTTAAAAACTTTCCAGATTATTCGCTGTCGAATTACAGCTAGCTAGGCTACCCTGGCTTCGCAGCTCGCAGCTGTTTCCGCTTTGGTTTCGCTGTCAAGCGCCTAAAAACAACTAACTCTTTCCTTGCGTGATCCTATTTATATTGGGTATGCTGGTATCGAGCCTTCTAGGCGTTTCCAGTATTTATAAGAACTTTTTCGTCGCTTCCAGGCTTTTATAGATGAAAGCCCCGAAAGCCTTAAATTACGCTGGGCCAATATCTTCGATAGTGTCGTGATCATTTCAAACAACTGTCACTTGACATGTGATTCATTTTAGCCTCGTTACAATATGGTTATTTTAATAAGTGTCATTATTTAAATTGGTTTTTTAACATCGATATAATCTATTCCACGGGCAGGTCATGCTGGGTCACTCGGCACGAGGTCTGCAGAGAAGTTATTGTGCCAAGTTCACCGCCGTGGCGCGGGGATGTACCTACCCGTCTAATGCGATACCGTGCCGTAGGCTGATAAAATTAATATTGTTTGCATGCAATCGGATTTAAATTCCATTCAAATGGTAGCGCCAAGTAACATTTTACACGGAGTCGTTATGCAGCAATTCTATTTATAGCCGGCACCTTGCTTTCCCCTAGTATGACGTCACGATAGCAATTATCATAACCTCCACTTATCCAGGTGACCTCGCCTTTTATATATTTAAAAAATATATCCTTTATAAGAAAAAAAGATCCTCTGAGGTATCTGATAACACGTTCCTTAGCAATTAATTTAAAAATTTGATTCTGCACTACTAATTTGGGTGTGCTAGATCTGGTATTATCATCATCATCACTCTTGGCTCTACAACCCCTGGTGGGTCTTGGCCTCCTCAAGAGTCTTCCTCCACTCGTCTTGGTTTAGTGTCAGCTCCCTCTGCAGTTCAGAAGCTCCAAGGCAGAGATGTCTTTGAAGACGTTGTCGCTCCATCTTAATTTTGGCTTTTCTAAGCTCTTTCGCCCTGTCGGTCTCGAGTTCAGGAGGAACTTTGGTGCTTGATGCATGGTCATTCTCTCCACATGAGCTGGCACTAGAAGTTCCAAGGCAGATATATCTTTGAAGACTTTGTCACTCCATCTTAATTTTGGCCTTGCTAAGTTCCTTCGCCCTATCGGTCTTGAATTCAGCAGAGAGTTTTTGCTTGATGCTCGGTCATTCTCTCCAATTGACCCAGCCACCGAAGTCTTCCCAGTTTTATAAATTTAGTGACTTATAATAAAGATCATGTCACTCACATAACATTCACATCAAACATTAGTATATACCTATAAAAATGACAGACTTTTTATATTTGAATTAGCCGTACACCCGCGAAAAATCACGGGACACAATAATTGCAAGATTTTGAAGCTAAGAATTTACGAATAAATAAACCTAAATATAATAAAATAATAATATGAAATGTCAAGACGGTTACATTTCGACTTTTGTGCTTTGCTTGGGCCGCGCGCTGATTGCGTGTCACACTATATAAAGCCATAGTTTTAATTCCATAAAATTTCATCAAAAAAATAAAATCCATAGAATTTACGAACCAGTAAACAGGCAGACAGACAGACAGACAGACAGACAAACAAAATTATTGTATAAAGATATCAGCGTTAGAAAAAAATTACGAAATCAATCTTAAATCAATCGAATTATTATTAAATTAACACACATTACAATATGGATTCCTTCACCTTTTCTGTTAATCCAAATGATCTATGATTTCCAATTGCGGAAATTCTACTTAATTTGCTTCAGTTTTTCACAAAATGCCAATTAAAATTTGATTTTCTACAAATAAAATTATTTCGAAATCGTAGTATGTTTGTGCTTGCAAATAACGCCGCTACTTTTGTAGCGTACCATCTTTTTAGCGTCAGTGACGGACGTTGCTGCACAGAAAAAGCGATAGTGATGGTCAACGTTACATAAAAAATTATGTATTTTGATAACTGTAACAATTTTTCAGTTGATGCCATTCTTTGAGTAGGAATCCAGACAACCAGGAAGGATGAGAAAGCAGTTTAAACTAGAGATTTAGTGCTGTACTCCAGCTAATACCGGCAATATGGTTTCTCG
Source organism: Agrypnia vestita (assembly GCA_016648135.1). Classification (NCBI taxonomy): domain Eukaryota; kingdom Metazoa; phylum Arthropoda; class Insecta; order Trichoptera; family Phryganeidae; genus Agrypnia; species Agrypnia vestita. Next base: position 71,032 of record JADDOH010002770.1, read on the forward strand.
TGAGCGAACTGAATTTATGGATGAATTCAAAATGAATAACTTGCACGAGTCTTCTGCAAGAGTCACCGAACTCAATTTGAAGACGAGTACGTCATTTTCTTGTAAAATAATTCGTATAGAGTTCGTAGGTAAACATGCTAGTGAAAAACGATTTAAAGAGTATATTCTTCAAATTGTTACTGCGTTGGTAGATAATCGAGTGATTTTTTTAGAACAGTTCCGAAAAGCATAGAAAAAGAAATAATATCTGCGTAAAATGATCTCTCTAGGGAGATACGAAACGAAGATGATAGTATATAGATGAGTCTTTTACGTTCCCAAAGTGCTGCGATAAAAAAATACGAGTTTAGTGTTAAAATCAAACTGTTTAAATCTGTGTGAAGACTTGTAGTCGCTTTGTGCTGTTTTAACACAGGTAGATTAAAGATCCTTAGTGCGGCAGTGTGAAAAAAAAATTCACATCCTACCAAGAGATCTTCTGGTATTCAAATTATTGTATAGCAAAGTAAGTAAAATAAAAAAAAGAACAAAATGGTAATAAAATAACATCCATAGTATGCTACTGAGGATTATTGAATATTTTTACGGAAGAACATTTTTATATGAATATTGCTTATTACTCGTTCAACGATCAATGATGGAATGCTTGGATTTATGGCACGGGGGCAGTGCGAAGCTCCGCAATCCATTTCTGGCTTCTGATTCGCCGGACTCGCTACGTGTTTTAATACAATACACTGTTAAAGAGCTAATATTGTATGTTAAAAAATGACTCGAACAGACACGCCGCTATTAAGTTTTTTGCATTTCCATTTTATCGATAACGCACATTTTTATGTCACTTATTTTATTTGCTGAATCCATAATGGTGGTTGTACGCGACGCGATTCACCGCGTACGTGAAGTATGGTGGGAATATTTGGCGGGTAGTGGTACAAGGAATATGAAGGTTAAGAGGAATGGTGAGACAAGAAGTGGACTGTACTGGTCGAGAAAGCGAGGGACGTTTCGACTCACCTTTGTCTCTTGGCGCCCTTCTAGATGTCACCTCACCAAACACTCGGTTCACTCGGTTGGCCACCAATACGCGTTAACTGCCTTATCCGGCGGTGACGAGACAAAAAAATGTTTAAAGGATGCACAATTAAACACAAGACGAAAATTTACAAGGCAGGAGGCGAGAAAGTCTGTCCTGTGACGTTTTAACAACGAGATAGCGAGACCTGTCGAAACGAAAAGTAAACTAGGTACTATGGAGGGTAGGATAAATTTCGATAGAGACAAATCAGTGTTGCCACATAAGAAAAAAAAACATTATTCTGTAAAAATAGATTTCTGTGCCAACGTGACGTCACGAATATCTAACAGTGGTAAACAGCAGCAAATAAATGATGAAATGAGAAAGTATGAGCAGGGATTCTTGATTAAAGGTGCAAGCAAGACTTAACAGCTGATCAAAACATAAACAATGGCATAAGGAAATGAGTACAGTGAGTTTGCAGATGTTTTCTAAGACAACTTGATTACTCTCAAAATTCAGTCGGTTCTGACACAGCTATAGTTTTTAGAATAAAGTAAATCAGTACGCTAATGTTGTACTGATTTACTTATAAGTTTGTTGACTATTTAATTTTTCACATCATTACATACAAGTGTTTAATTCAATTAATTTGTTGTGTATATTATTTATTTAATTGCTCTTTATATATGGATGAGTTACTTAAAAAAAATGTGTAATGCCTTTTTGCATTTTTTTTATATTGTTCAAACTGCAGAAATGTCTAAGAATGTTCTTAAGTTTTCACGGTCACTCAGAGTCTTGTGATTAGTGTTTTCTGGGGTATTTTTCCGTGTTTTTATGACCTTACCGGCCGACGTTTTGAATCAATCGAAAGGTCAGTCAGAAAGATCGTAAAAAACACAGTATAATACCCAAGAAGGCACAAACCAGAAGATGCAAAGATGTCTCTGTTTTTACTTTTATTTCAACGATACTATGCACACAAATAAATAAAAGGCACCTCCAGAAAACAGTGGTGCGCCAGCGCGGAAAATTTAAAAATGCGCTCCAAAATCCTTTCCAGAAATCTGAAGGAACCAAATTAACATTGGCCCTATTTTTGAATGTCAACTGTAGAGAGCGAATAAAACTACCTTTAAGAGACGTCGCAAAAAAGCCCGAAAATGTAATTAGTACATCTTGCACACTGGCGACCTCTACCGTATACTCCACAACAAATTGCATATAATTTACGACCCCGGAAGAAATAATCAGTTCGGCCTTCACCTCCGTCTTGACAGGACGCTCTTCTAATGACGCTGAATAAAACTTCAGCGAAATTTAGAGATTTGCTTCTCAGTAAAATATCCGGTTCGTATAAAATATCCATTTTATTTAACACTTAACGATATGTATATTTATATAAGAAGAGGGTATGTAACATAATACATCCCCTTTATGTATACGGGAGAAATTTATAAAATATATGTGAGTTTGTCAAGCTAAATTCTCTCTATTTACTCCTGTGAAAATACGCATGAATCCTTTCAAAGCACGATGATGGTGAAAGCCGTATTATATATGAATATATTATTTTTCTAACAATTTTCCATCAGCCGAGTTATCTTATTCCCTTTTCTGTTGAAATACGTGAGATCATATTATACTCTGCGGATATGGGTCATAAAAACAATGATACATAAAATAAGGATATTCGGATTGCGAACCCTTAATGGTAAATATTGTTGTTGTCTGAAAATGTGATACAAAAGTAATACCACTCGCTTCAGACAACAGGTTGATCGGTACACTAGTAGGCAAGAGTGTCCATGAAAGGAACATTCATCCTCCAATCCAAAATTCTCCATAAACAAATATGGAAAAAATTGCTAACTCTAGCACTGCCAAACGGACCAGTCGGGGCTTGGAATCTCGATCCCACGTCGGCATCGTAGCCAGTTAGACGTGTTGGAAGTTTTTGGAGCGTGGAAGTAAAATTTTTAATGCAAGTGTTAGAACATGAATGTAAAGTTTAAATATATTTTTAAATTTTACATTCAAGTTTTAATATTTGCGTCGATAATTACATAAAATGACTTTCTCAAATTATTTAAAAGTAATTTTTACCCATTTTGCTTAGATATAGGGTGTAACAGAGCTAGTTTACAATACTTAACAGATGGATTCCTGCTTTGATTATGAGTCGAAAATGTTCAAGCCACTATGACATTGACATCAATCAATAAAAAGTTGCATTTTTGTTAAATATATACATAAATAATACACATTATTTAATTTTGATGGATTTTTTTTCAAATTTTTTACAGTCCCATGAAAGCATAAACTTTTTTTTTGGGAAAGGATTTTTTTTTCAGTAATCATTCTTAATAATTTATCTCAATTTATGTTAAATTAATTATTACTAAACTGTGTTCTATGAAATCGTATTTAAATAAATAAAATAAAATTTCATTAAAACATTATACCTATTTTATCTTATTGCCCACTGCAGGTAATTTAATTTGACTATCAATCATTTTAATTCAATTTGTTTAATATTTTCACCACCTGTGTGTTTTGACAGTTTCCCATGTTTGTTTTACACAAATATACGTCAAATTTCAATCAATCATCAATTTCATTTTATACTAAAACAATAAAGTTGTCATTCACCACATGCCATTAAACCATTAGGCTTTCCTCAACCTAGCCTAGTTTTTTTTTAACCTCGACAGTTTGAATCGTGTCAAAAGCAGTTTTTTTTATTACAAAAAATATATTTTGGCAGTTTCCCATGTAAAATATATTACGAAATTGCGTTAACAGGTGTGTTATATTTTTAAGAAAGTAATGCAATCCATAAAATATTTAAAATGTAGGTAATTATACATTTTTATTTTCCGTAGGAGGCAACCTTCGAAGAGACAAAAATAATTTTCTGCATGCCAGTTTCATGTGCAGCCATGCACATTGAAGCATGAGTTTTACGAAAATATGAAAAAAAAAAAAAATATATATATTTTTCTTCTTTTATAACTATTGTGTTTAAATAGCAATAACTCTTGTGAATTTCTCATCGTGTTTTGGAAACTAAACATTATTTTGATTTCAATAACATAGGCTAGCAATTGGATAAGTCAGATAATTGAGAAATAAGATAACGTATTATTTGCAAATTAAATTTAAAAAATAACCAGGTGGTTCTTGTAAATAATTACTATTTTATATCATTTCACAGTAATTCCTAATTAACTAAATAGTTATTCGTCTCTCGTATATTTATTTTTTGATTTTTTTAATTACATGTCAGATATTTTAGAAATTGAAAAATCATTATTGGCAAATGAAATTTTAAAAATAACCAGGTGGTTGTGATAATAAATAATAATAATATTTTTTTTTAAAATAACTAGGGTTGGTAAATAATTACCATTTTAATTCATTTCATTTTAGTTTCTAATTAGTTATTCATCTTTTTGATTTTTTAATTCTATACTAATTTTAATATACGCCATATCTTGATGAAGGGACTATTAAGCCCGAACATGTTGATAATTCAACAACTGTGTGGTTTGCCTACAATGTTATAAAAAAAATTCTAGCAGAATATTATGTTAAATTAAAATATGAATAATATGATCTTAATATTACAATATACATCCTTATATTCTGATTTATTTTAAAAATCTTATTAATATTATTATTATTTTGATAGAAATATTACAAGTTATATATTTCAATTAGTTTTTTTTTTTAAATTCATGTTTACGTAAATGTTAAATGTTCCAATGATTCAATGTTCTCACTGCACGTCCCTGCTTAATGGACACTCAGATAGAAATCCTCGATTTCGCTAAATAATCCAATTTTTCGAGTAGATAGCATAACAGCTTCTGCAGATTCCAACTTGAAATTCATAGAAACCGAGCATGTGGAAGTGAAAGATTTAGAAAGACATGGCTCGATGTGGGTGATAGAACCAAAAAGAAGGAATAAGAAATAACGATTTTTCATTATTTAAACCTCTTCCCGTATAAACCATCCTAAAATAATAAACTACGTTCCCTTGCAAGTAAAATAATTGGTTTATTAATTACTTGGATAAACTTTGCAAGAACAATCTGAAGTACTAAAGTATTCAGGAAACTTGTTCGTCGCGAGTAAACTCAAAGTGAAGAGTTCTTGTCCCTTCGGTGTTCGCTAGCAACAACGAGCACTGCCGCACGTCGGGCAGAGTCTTGAGTCAATAAAAGTCTTATCTTTTGGCAAACAGAGATATTGACGTTCTTGAAATGTTCCTGCTTGTATGGAGGGGTTGCCTCTACGTCCGCGTAAAGATGGCAAAACAAGAGATTTATCTTGTAGCGCTATACTGGTACTTGTACTGAAAAAATTAATTAAGATAATTATACGACACACACACAGACATTAGAAAAAGTCCAATTAAAATTTCTAAGATACGAGAATTACAGGTTAAGAATTACAGGTTAAGAAAACATGAAAAAGAAGAAAGAAGAAGAATAAGAAGAAGAAAATAAAAAGAAAAAGAAAAGAAGAAAAAGAAAAGAAAAAAGAACAAAGAAGAATTAAGAAAACAGGAAGAAGAAGAAAAAGAAAAGAAAAAGAAAAAAAGAAAGAATAAGAAGAAAGAAGAAGAAAGAAAGAAAAAAAAAGAAAGAAAAGAAGAAGAAGAAAACAGAAAAGAATCGAACACACCAATTATAATCAACTTCATATTCAGACATGTCTAAATATGGCTTTTGCTTCTTAGAATACTAAAAACACAAAAAAATATATAATCTATACTAACATATAAAGAGGTAAAGTTTTTAAGTTTGGATGTAGGAGGCAATCTCCGAAACTACTCATCCGATTTCAAATTTTTTTTCACTGATATTAAGAATAAACTTTAAGGATGGATATAGGTTTTACGTTATTCTGTTAAAATAAATAAGCTTTTCGTTGTGACCTGTTTTACAACTAAAGTCGACGAAAATAAGGTCGAGCTATGCGTTTACGTTTACGAACGTTGCCTTAACGGTAAGAGATAATTAAATACTTTCTAAAGAGAAGTTGTAGAACTCAAAAAGTTATATAAAAAAATCTCCGACATCTATATGTTAAGGTTAATACACAAATTGATAAAATATACTAAAAGTTCTACGACTAAAAAAATATACGCTTGCGAAGTCACATCTAGTTTTAATATAAAATGTAAATGTAATATTCAGTCTTCCTTCACAAGGAAAAAATTTAATTTTTAAAAATATTTTTTGGGAGATTAATGTAGAATTAATGAACGAATTTATTTGTTAAATGGGACGACTCATTCAAAGTTCTTAAAAAAATGCTTGGGTACGCTATACGACCGACAAATAAAAATGATGTAATAATTTGTCTGCTTGTTTTGGTTAGGCAGCTATTTTTTGCTAAATAATATATAATGTCCTGTAGAATAACCCGTTATACATTTTTTTTTAATGCTGTCACAAATTGCTAAAATTAATTATTTTTTCAAATCGTACGAATATTTCTTTGCTGCGTCATTAACTTTTTCCGCCGTAGAGGCACTCGCGCCGGACGCCGGTGATAACTAAATTATTATTTGCTTGTTTGGCCCTTAAATATTCCCGTCACTGGTCTATTTCATTGTTATATTAAAACAAAAGATATTATTTTAATTAATCGTCTCTCTCTTTTTAATCTCATCGTTTCAGAAAACCTTCCCGAATACCTCTATTCCAACTAAGTCTAAAATCTTTGTTTAAAATTAATAAGGCGACATCTGCGTGTGTCGCCCTAATCTAGGTATTCAACTATTTTATTAATATCAATTTAATAGCTCGAAGGCGACATCTGTTGGATATTGGAGTAGGAAAGATATATATTTCCACGATAGTATTAATTAACTTCACTGTTTGTTAGTCTAGACAGAATCTTATAATCGATATTTTACCCGTTTTCCAATGTACAAAAGAGCTGAAATTTTGCAGACAAACGTACTCTTGATGACAGTACATGAATCAATGAAATACCTGAAAATGATAAATCAATATTTCATAACAATACCAAAAGATGGTGCTAGTTTTCTACTGAAGTGATGTGTACACTTGGTAATATTAAGGCTAAAAAGTAGAAAATTAAATTACATGAAAAAATATTTTTTTTTAAATACGACGCTTGAATTCAAATGTTCTAAAAAGTAGAAAAATAAATATTTCGCCAAAAAATTTGTGCCTCAAACAACAAAATTCTGTTATCTATATCAATATTGTAAGGGCCCACCTTTTATTTGGAGAGTGAGGAAAATTTTTTTTGGCTGAAAATTAATTTTTTTCTTTTTGGTACTTATTAAATGTTTTTTTTAGAACATTTTTTTTCATTTAATATAATTTTGATGTGTTAAAATATAATAAAGTCTGAGAGGAGAAGCACATTTTTATATTTTAATCCTTTTTGCAACTCCTTTGGTGATAACTGTAACAATGGGAATATCCTCTTCAGATCCTTTGAAGGATCAAACAGTTGGTTCTTTTGTGTAAAGTGCGATGAGAGAAGAACGATTCTCTTTAGATCAAGGATCATTGTGATCGAGGGGAACATCTCATTGATCTATTGTGACTCAGACCAGATTCAAGCAAGGGATCAGAAACACTTTTTAATCAATTTTGAATAATTTTTTAATCACCATAAATATTCAACGTTATAGTGGTCAGTGGTGATCCCGCAACCAGTCACGGTGGCTGTACAAAATGTAATACAAGATGGCCGGTCAAAGATAAACAAAGAGAAGAATGAATAATAACGTACGCCACTCGCGTGCGTCAATCATTCATTAAACTATTATAATATTTTATTTATTGTTACAGGTTTCTTACAAAACGATATATTACAATAAATTATAAGCGGAATATTTTCTATATTTTTTGTTACGATTCATTTTTTATTCTATCCGGTAATTTTGGAATCACACGTTGTTTGGTCCTGTCTCCGTAAAAAATATTTGACTTCATTATTTCTTGTTTTTTATTCGTTATTTGTCGTGTCGTATATTTATGGTGTACTAGTGTTTCTTAATTTGTACTAGTGTTTCAAATTGCCATGTAAATATTCCATCCGTGAGTATTTATTCTCAGGTACGCGTACTTTTTGACTTTCGTACTGAGATGTTTCTGTAGATAGTGGGTCCTCGTCAAATGACGGTATTTTCTAGAGATGTTTTCTGTTATATGAAAAATATTATACAGTCGTAAAATAGTTGACGCGAGTTGAATTTTATTATCATCAGGTATATTCTTTCATTTCGATCTCCTGGTCGCGGCTACCAACTGTGATGACCCAACTAGATAGAGGGGTCTTCCTAACGTATTAACGATGAATTTTGTATTTTGTAAAGCACCCGCTACACGCGAGACTTGCTGTTCCGATTCATAAATAATAAAGGCTCGTTCGCACCTACTCACAAGGTCGAGTCTATTAGGATTGGCAAACGATATTAATTTAACACAGAATTATATCTATGGTATAATAAAGATCTAAGAAATATTACTTGTATAGCTGAATATTCAATATTTTGTTAGCCTCTTGTAATACATAGAATCTTAAGAAGAAATATATCAGGCTTTTACTTTTAAACGATTCCAAACAGAAGAAATATATTTTTGATGTCCATACTTGACTTTTTTGAATATTATTATTTTAAGATTTTCTAAATTTATTAAATCTATCTCTATGTCGACCATCACAGTACCTACTGCTTGTCTACACCTGGCATCCCGACAATTGTCGACGCGCAATTTTCTTGCGCGCAGTTGTTGTTTTGTTAATAGCGAAACAGAACATTTAATACTGGAAGACTCAATTTATAGAATTGAACTTCTTCCTTACTATCAACTCAACGATGTTGATATCATCAATGTTCTATTGTAGTGTAAATTTGTAAAGTACTCTTACAGATTATGATATATTACAAATTATAACAGAGTGTTAGTTAAATTAGTAAAAACCACTACCAGATTTAAGGTCTACCGGTTTCGAGACGTACCCGTCTCTTCGTCAGAACCAACACTACACTACTATGTTCACGACACTATACACCACAACCATAGTTCTGTTAAACTTTCACCAATATTTAGCACATGCGTGTTAATTTTGTCAGAGACAAGCGTGCACAAACTTGCCTACAGAACTATCAGGAATCTACGAGAACTATCGAAGTACGAATCTACGAGTTAAATATGGTAGTAGTTTTTACTAATTTAATAAACACTCTGTTATAATGTCTAACCACAACGTTAATGCTTTTAGTATTAAAAATATTAATAATACAAATTATAATTTCATTAATTATTCATAAAAAAAAAGTAATATGAGTATCGCTATAAGCAATTTGAATTATATTGATTTTTGCAATTGAAGATAACTAAATTTATGTTGAGTAGTTTTTTTTTAATATTAAATATATATATAAATTTTTTCAAATATTTTATTTTTTAATTCATACGTATCAATGCGATTTGAAATATGGCTTAGAGAATATATTGGCAATATCATTTTTTAAATATAGATATAAACGTACCGAATCTGAATATGTCATCTTCAGGGATGTGATTTATTCTAGTGTGAAGGTAATAAAATCATCGGACGTGCTACGAAAATAAATGAAAAATGAACGTGAACAACGCAAGGGTAGGTTGAATTCACAAACGGAATATTAAGGTGTTCAATTCAGTTGACAGATGTGTACATTTGCGTGCGTTTCAGAATAGGCGAACGTTGTCTCTTGTAAATTCACTCGAAAGAAAACATCCGAGCGAGAGGATAAAAATAGATTTCACGTAAAACCGTAAAACGTATATGGTTATGCTATATACTAGCTGTAAACCCGTAATAAATGACGGAACATTGGTTCGCATCTTTGCTAAACCCTACTATATATTTTTAGCATCTTTTTGGTGATCATTTTGGCGATTGTGACTTTATTTATCGTTTTACGGAGCAATTCAGTCGAGTTACACTTATACCAGTCCCTCAAGTTACGCAGCCATGAAATGCGGCGTCTTCCTATACTGGTTCCTCCTTTTACTACTAATTTTTCTCTGGGCGATAAGTTGGTTTAGACTTTATTTTGAATCTCTCATAACATATCAGAGATACTCAAGCATTATTATGTTGATAGTCCGCAGCACTTCTTTGTATTTTTGGTACGCCGGAGAACTTCAACATTCGTCACTCCATTCACTCAGGAAACTTTCAGTATGCGTCTATAGAGTCACACCTCAAAAGCCTTGACTTTGCGAATTAGTTCTTGGTTTAGTGTCCATACCTGCAATCCAAATAAGAGAATGGAAAAAATATAACATCGAACCATACTCATTCTAAGTTGCAGACTCAGGTCACGGTTAGAAAATGACGATATCATTCTAAGAAATGTACTTCTTGCCATCTCTATTCAAACAAAAGCTATATCAAAACACTAAATGCATGTCAATATTCTATGTTTGAATATATATTTTTTTTCATTCCTCCTTTGAAGGAGGAATGAAAAAAAAAAATATTTATTAGAGACACTAACAAGATAATAGGTACATGATACTCTAATACTCTAATAATAAAACATTATAAATGAAGACTATGCCCATTATCCCAATTACAAGTGTCTTCGGCACGCTCTAGTAACATGTTTTTTACATTTAAGTATATTTTACATGTACATTTATGTGTATTATATATTTAAGTAGTGTTTAAATGCAGTGCAATCGTATAAGAATATGTAAATAATTAATTGATTTGATGGATCTATAGGTTCAGGTCATCGTTAAGAAAATGAATGTTGTGTATGAGTGAGTTTTTGATCGATGATAAGGTATCTGTAAGAATATCAGCAATGTTAGGGTCAGCACAATACATATTATTATATGTGCAACACAACCTTGTGATGGGAGAAAAGTAACCAAAATTATTAGTGTGCTGGCTCATTCTGAAGGACTCCGGGTTTCAAATGCAAAATTATGTCAGATAGAGAAAGAAAATCAATAGCTCGACTGAGAATCTTGTGTAGCACAACGAAATCGGATATTTTACGTCGGGACTCAAGTTCTTGCATCTTGAAAAAGGCACGTCGATCTTCGTAGCTGTGAAGATTATTGTGTTGACCAGCTTTGCATGACAAAATACGTAGAAACATTTTCTGCACTTTCTCGATTCTATTAACATGTGTTGTGTAATAAGGTTTCCAAATAACTTACGAATATTCCAATATACTTCGTGCTTGTGATATGTATAGAATTTTTAATATTGGAGAATATTGGAGGAAAGGCGCACGATACGAACCCGTGCCGACTTCATTTTTTTCGTTGTTGGTCCCGCTTGTCGAGTATTTTGTTAAGACATCCGATTGGTTGCGCTTCGCCACTTCAAGCTCTGTTAAGCTGCGCTAGGAACCTGGAACTGTTCAGGGCGTTTCTGCGGGTGTGGGTCTCCAGGTGGGAAATCCTTTGGCATTTCAACAGTAGTAGTATGTATTCTTGATTGGTTTGTCTTGTTTTGCTCTAGGATCGTATGTGCCGGCCGTGGTGCGTGTGCGTATCTCCATATTTCTTTTTCTATGTACTTATTTTTGAACTGACTGTTTAACCCAAAAGGGAGTTTTCTTTTTCCTATACCCTCAAATGTCCCGGCCTGTTTGCTCCTTACCTGTATAATTCCATGTATCCTTTGTATTTTTATAGTGTTATTATATACGTTGTATATTTTATATGCTTATACATCGTGTTAATGCTTACTATATTCAAATGTCTTGGTGGTTAATGTATATTATTATTAAAAAAAAATAAAGGACTGACGGGACAATGAGGGCAAAATTTTGAGTGGCAGCCATGCGGCCCAACTCTGCTTTGCAATGCTGGATTGCACGGTTGCCTTTAGCATTAAAAAATGCCAACCTGGCGGTGAATAAAATAGCCAACCGATATAGGAGCTCTTGCTTATAAAACGGTCCTGGGTAAGTGGTGTGTCTGCCCTCATTGCTACGACGCTTTAGTACCCGTCATCACTAAGATCCCCAAATCACCACGAAAATAATGTTGATTACTGCCAAATTTATTACGTTGAATTCACGCAATAGAAGCCCACAGTATTTTTAAAGAAATTATATTATAGCCCCTGTATCTCCCTAAAAATGTAGCCTCATGAAAAATGGTGTAAAGAATTAATGAAAAAAAAAATTTTGCCGGTTACAAAGTATTACAAAAACACTAGTGGCAGGCTATAAGCGGATTAAAACGCTGTATGTGTATATGGGTATCCGTTCGTGTGAACAAATTCCACCTGACATACCTCCATTGCACATCCCTGTAGTCTGGTCCGAACAGTACCTCGAGGTCAGCTGAGGTCACGCCCTGTGAGTTAGGGGGAGGACCGAATCCGATGGGGTTAGCTCATGCTCACCCCCTCACCTGACTGCCAGACAGGATTCTAAAGGAAAACCCACACATTACTTTGGTTAAATAACGCGAGATTTAGATTGTTTTTGGCAGCTCCATGAATAACATAGCGAAAAATTAGGTTTCTTTATTTACTTACGTCGTAAATTATTTATCCGTCTCTTGTTTTCTTTAATATAACTACTACTTTTCTAACTAACTAAATAAAACAAACTACTATAATGGCAAAAGCTCTATTATTTATTTTTGATACCTATCATATGGATTTTGCAGATATCTACATTTTTTGCGTAAGCTCTGTTAGCAAAAGCTAACAAAGTTATAGATTAGCGTTTCGCATGAAATTTTTTTTTCCGTACGGTGGAGTCGGTAATTATAAAGGGTTTTTATGAGTTTTATTACTAGCCGTACTCGAGTAATTCCTTCGAATCGATGAAGATACCAATGCAATTACTTGATTTGTTCATTTTACTTTGTATGATGGTGGATGTTTTGCGGTTGCGTCTTGTGTGCATATTCCTCCGGTGAACCCGAATGGATTCTTATTTATTGTAGAATTGACTTTTGTGATTGAATTGTCTCTTTTTGACTGCTTATTCAAAAAATTTCTATATGTTAGATAAATAGTATATTACCTAATTCTCATTGTTTGTTAGATTAGATTACAATACCGATATGATTGTAAGTGATTATACCTTACCACACACAAAAATTTTAAATCTTTTTGGTGAGGTACAACACATAATAATAATTTGATTGTTAATATTAGGTCCTTACATATGAAATTGGCGTTTAGTATGGGAGGAACATAAAGCCGATTTTTTTTTATTATAATATATTTATTTAATCAAAGTATGTACCATTGCTATCTATGCACTTTTGCCATCTCATAGGTAGTTCATCGATCCCTTTACTAAAAAAACCATTCGGACGGGAATCAATAAAATCTTTGAAGGCGGTTTGGACTGCCCCATCGGAGTTGAATTTTTTCCTTTGCAAGAAGTTATCCAAATTTCGAAAAAAATGGTAATCTGTTGGGGCAAGGTCCGGATAGTACGGTGGATGTCTTAGACATTCCAATTGAAGCTCCTCTAATTTGGTAGCCGTCTGTTGTGCAGTGTGTGGTCTAGCGTTATCATGAAGCAGCAGTGGCCTAGAGCGATTAACCAGCCTCGGTTGTTTAGCAGCTAGCTTTTCCATCATGGTTTGCAGTTGCTGACAATAGACATCTGCCGTAATCGTCTGGCCAGATTTAAGAAAGCTGTAGTGAACGACACCAGCACTAGTCCACCAAACGCTCACAAGTAACTTTTTTGGAGTCAATTTTCGCTTGGGGCATGGTTTGGCTGGTTCGTCAGGGTTCAGCCATTGCGATGAGCGCTTCCGATTATCGTACAGGATCCACTTTTCATCACAGGTAATGATTCGATTTAAAATCCCTTCATTATTGTGCCGGTTGAGTAATGCAACGCAGCAGTCAACGCGCGTTTGTTGATTTGCTTCACTCAATTCGTGAGGTACCCACCTTTCAAGCTTTTTCACCTTACCAATTTGCTTCAAGTGGATTAAAACAGTTTTATCACTAACACCGCAGCCTGCAGCTAACTCGGATGTGGTTTGCGATGGATCCGCTTCCACAATAGCCTTCAATTCTTCATTATCAACTTTGGTCTCCGGCCGTCCACGGGGCTTGTTCTGCAGGTCGAAATTTCCAGAACGAAAACGTTGGAACCAAAACCGCACTGTGTTTTCTTTTGCGGCACCGTCGCCATACACATCATTAATCCTTCGAGCCGTTTCTGCAGCACTGGTGCCACGGTGGAACTCGTACTCGTAAATAACGCGATATTTCAAGTTTTTCATTTTGTAAACTGAGTGACGCAAAGAAAAAACAATTGAGGAAAAAACAAATGAATTATAATTTTCAAAACACAAATACATGAGTAAATAGCTGTATAAATTTTGATTTGGAATTCCTAACCAAAGAGAAGATATTTGAGATCTAATTTGCCAGTACGGCAAAACGCCAATTTCATATGTAAGGACCTAATATTTGCTAGTTATCATTGTTATAAAAGAAATTATATGTATTATCTATTAAATAAATAAAATAAAATATCTCATTACGCAATAGTAGAAAAGTAGTGTGTTTAGTACAATGTTAAGTTTAGTTTAGACATTAGCAATAATCATCAATGATTAGCGATCGCTTTCTCTTCGCCTAATGAGGCAGAGTTGACATCTTGTAATACATTCTCTATAATAGTGTGGGTCCTTGCGACCATTTCCACCTCCATTAACTCAAGCAGTCCCTGGAAGTGAAGTATGTCTGCTTTATTTGATTACGCAACAGGATCAGGTACAAATTAATTTGGACTTCTAAATGGATTATGGTTTGGCCTCGTAGATTTGGTATCGAATATTATTTTAACATATCTACGCCACTGCAATATGTAGCTTACAATTTTAATAAAAAGGATTCGTATTTAAAGAAATCTAGTTTATTATCCAAATTTTATTCAATATTTAGTTTCAATATGATTTATGACGCTAAAATCTTTAGTAGATTATTTTAAATAATTCAGAATTTACGAAAGTGAGGGTTAAAGTTAGGACATATTTTAGCAGTATTAAGATCAATTCATTTTCATTCAATCCACGTATATTATAGATGTCTCACAGAGACGAAATTATATATTTTTAATGGGAAAGTATTTCATAGGACTAGCGACCTATCGTATGGCTGGCTTAAGTGATCACTTTACACAATGTAACGTTCACCATTTCTACCCATGATAGAATACCATGTCTATCGATTTTTTGAAAGTTGTGTATATTTATGGTAATAATAATAATCTTAATAATAATTACAATTTTATTTCAGCGTATAGTATACCTACGTATTAAATTAACAATTTTATGTTTTTATATTTAATTTCAACAAAACCCGGCTGATTTTGTCAGTAAGACCTCTGATGTAAGGTAAGTATGCTTTATTTCTTGGGACATCGCATATGCTAGATCGTTTTCTTGATGTCCGTACGTTCGGGGAGTATCCATTAGCTATGAGTGCATCCTGCACTGCATCCGCCGACGTAACTAGTCCATATTGCACACTGGCGACCTCTATTGTAGAAGAAGAGAACACTCCATAACAAAGTGCATACAATTAAAGCAGCACCTAATCAGTCCGACCTCCATCTCCGCAGGTAAAGGTCGTTCTCCTGATGACGTTGAATAAGTATTCAATGAAACGTCGAGATTCGCTTCTCGGAAATACATACGGGTCGTATAAAATATCCGAAACTATTTACAGTTAAATACTATGGTTGTGGTGTATAGTGTTGTGAACATAGTAGTGAATAAATCACATAGACAAATTATGACCTCACCGGGAATCGAACCCGGCCCGGAGTGAGAAGCCAGTGTCATACCCACTATGCTACGAGGGCTGCTTTTTTGTGATAATTTAAGTATTCGTCTGATTTTGTGTGTCAATTCGGCTTAAGGGCGGGTTGAAAACAGCCCCGGCTTAACGCTTTACTCTGACTAACTGGCTTTTCCCAACGCCATTATAGTTGACCGACAATATTTAATGGGAGCTCGGGTAGTACGTGGTTTAGCTGATATAAACATATTAACAACGTAACGTATCATGAAAGTTAGACATACTTTACCATACAATTCGTTTTGAGGTTCCGGCTCTCTGAATTATTGTATAAAAGTTTTCCAATCTAGCGTCAAACTCGGTTACATATTTGTTATTCAGGGTGTATAAATTATATTTTTGAAAATGTTTATGTTTATGTTAATTTATATAGCGCCGTTTTTACGTAAGAGACGCTTCAAGGGCGCTTTACAGGTGCGACATCCCGAAAAAATGAGTTTTTAGGCTCTTCTTGAAGAGTTCCTGGTTCTCCACAGATCGCAACACTGGAGGCAGCTGATTCCACATAACTGGGCCCGCAAAGCTGAAAGCACGTTCCGCATACTTGGTGGCACAAGGTCTCCTTGGTACTGTGATGTATTTATATAAATAATTGACACGGCAGTTACTTTCTGATGCAACACGGTTCTTTCAGTTTACACGAAATTAAATTTTGTAATACATACACGTTGAGTTATATTTAATACTGCTGCAACCCTCATCATCAGGCAAACTGCAAGAAACCTAAATACAAGAACAAAGACATATCGCTGTTGTTTGAAGAAAAACAACTTCTGGGAAGTCGCCAACCACAAAATCAATACCAATCATTCTTTCGATAATCATAAATTACAACTACTTCATTCGGTTCCTCATAAAGGATTGAAAATCAACTGTTTGGAAAACGTGAAAATCCTAAATAACCTAAATTCTGTGTAAGCAATTATAAGCAACATCACATTCTAATAAATGTCTCCGATTTTAAATATTTTACATCAATTGACAAAAAATTCTCACTGCTATACGACCCACTGCCCTACTCGAATGAGTTGACAAAATGCCTATTTTTAGGGTAGTTCCTCTAGAAAATAGTAGTGATAAATATAATTAAATATTGTGATATAGTGATAAATATAATTCAACGTATTGATTTTATTATTCAGACTTTATCATTTGCTTGGACGACATTAAATAATTGAAATTATTTTGCGTCATTCCTTTTCTATTGATGTGTAAGGGAGTGAAGTGCAACCGCTTTAAGTCATTCTTCACCAGCGTGTAAACCTGCAAGCTCGGGCCTACGAGTTTAGTACAATAATTCGTACAGAACACTAGCGGATCGGATATGATTGGAGTCGCTGATTTTTTTCAATTGTAAGGATTATATAAAATAAATATTTGATCACGGAAATAAAATAAATTATTGTTTGTTAAAATGCGAAAAAATCATTATAATTAGAAATTTAAAAATGTAGATGTCGATACTAACAATACCTGGCGTTATTTTGATAAACATACATATAACTCAGCAATATTTGCTTATTTCTTGTTCGCCCGGCAGCATATGAAGCTCCATAAATTTTAATTTATCTTCACCGTGTTTCTTGTCTTAATTTCTTTGAAAATAAAATTTCTAACAAAGTAAAAATATATTCAACACCCAAGCCTCATAAATTATATTCTTATAAGTGATAATGTGTTATACATACAGTTTATTATATAAATTAAAGTAAAAAATACATTATTATTATTTTTTTAAGTATTACAAACAAATGGTACAAAACATTTGTGGGATATAAAAGCAAAGGCAGCAATATCCAAAAAAAAATTAATGTAATCATCGAGGATAACTTAATTATAATGTACCTACTGAATTCGAGATTTTATAAGAAACATAGCCTACAAATTTATAGGAAATTAAATATTGAAAGGGATAGATACATAAAATCTAGAATTCAGTACATTTTAAATCAGTACAAATTAAACAGTAATCCTCAATGTCTGCATGAAAACATGTTTTAAATTTTTTGAATATTACTGTCTTTGCTTTTATACCCCACATATCATGTAGGTAATAATTTGTTATTTAATATTCGTTTACCACCGTGGTGACGCTAAAATTTACTTTGAAATATGGTGATTTTTTACAAAAAGGATGATTATTATTTTTTTAATTGACTTCCACCTAAATTTTAGGCCTCCAAGGTGATGAAATTTCTAAAATTTTACATTTTCTGAGCTTAATCTTCTCCTATATTTTATTTAAAATTTCAAACAAAACACCACAAACACTATTGAATTACTAACGTCTTGAGATACCAAGAAAAATAATTTATATAATTAATAAAAATAAACTTAGTTTAGATTTAAAAAAAGTAATAATAAATTAACTTTTTAACAATAAAAAAAGATCGTAATAAAGTAATAATTTCCTTCAGACCAAAAATACCACCTATTCATATTACAAATGTGGGGTATAAAATCAAAAGCAGTTATATCCAAAAATAAAAATAAAATGTTTTGAATGCAGCCACCAATTACTAATTTAAAATGTACTGAATTATAAGTTTTATGTATCTATCCCTTCCAAAATCATGTTTCCTCTAAATTTATAGGCTATGTCTCGAATTCAGTACATTAAAAATAATTAAACCTTGATGATTGTTACATTAATTTTTTTTTTGATATTGCCACCTTTGCTTTTAGATCCCACAAATAAAATTTATACCTCACTCCAATTCAATGAATAAATTTTCATTACAGAAAGATAAAAGTATGAATTCTATTGAAATATTAAATTTATCTTTTTAAAGTTTGTTTAAAAGCTTCTTGCTTTTTTACAATAATTATTAAACCACTCTGTATGTACAAGATAGTGAAGTACATTACTTTTTATTTCGAGCTTACTAAAATGTTGACTTATATGATACATTATTACTACGCAGTGGTGACAGTTTTATTGAAGAAAAAAGCAATAAAACACGATTGATATGCCCGCAATGAAATGAAACGTGATAGCAATCCCACCTGTAATTGGAAATTAATACCGCTGATTTGGTCGGAGGTCGGAAGCCGGAATCGGGGGTCAGTGAATTCGGAAGTGAAACTTCAGAATTTATTAAGCCGGATGGCAACAACGGGCAGGAGCAAGTTAATTTTCTCACACTGTTAAAAATAATTAAATGAAAATTCCAGTTTATTAAAGAAAAGGTCGTTTGTACCGGATGGCGTCTCGCTCAAGTTAATCTGTACGTCGTCAGAATTTATGTCGACAGGGGAAATTTACTTTGCAACAGGGTACGGAATATTTGTTATGGAATTTTTGAGAGGTTGAATGTTTCTTTCTTTCCTAACATACCTGGCTAACTATCACGTCCTTTCCCCGCAGGGAATTTCCTGAATAATTAAACGCCATGCTCTGTTGTCCTAACAAACCGCTTTTGCCTCGTTCACATTCACACATCTTCTCACATACACTCGTTGATTGTTACGTCTAACTGTCCTGCTCTCCGATATCTGGTTTAAGAAGTATCCTATTCATGGTTTTTCAACACTCGCCGTATATATTTTTTTATTTATGTCACTTTCTTAATTCTAATTCTAATAACTGTGCTGCACACAGACGTACATCAATGTAAGTACAGATGTATTAATTCATTTTTCGCCATATCGTGCATCGTTATTCAGTCCCACCCATAAATCAAAACGACTGAATTTCCACCGCATTTAATCTGCATTCATCATATTTTAGTATTTGAGAATTCACTTTATTCATTATATAATAGATTGCTATTTTATACTGCTGGTTTTGCTGCAGATTATAGATTCCAATCGCCGATAACTGCGTTCAGTGTACCATACACTTAATTTTTTTCTACTCTTCTAATTTCTATATCTTTATTTTCCTTCATTGACATTTTATGTAAACACATGCTATAAATGTATAAACACAGTATAAAAAAAGTCAATAAAATGATTTTAAAAAACAAAAATAATTTTTTGATATTAAATTTAAGCTTTAATAAGCAAGTATGATTTAATAGAAGCAATTACTTATTAAAACTAAACAAACTATCAGTACAGTTAATTATACTCTGAACAAAAACTGTTTGAAGTCATATTATTTCTTAAATTTACGTACGCTTCTACAACGTAATCAATACATCAATATGTATATATATATATATATATAGCCCTTGGTGTCACATCGAAAATATGCGAGTTTGGTGGGGGTGGCTATACGTGGGCGGGAGTGGGTGACGAAAATGTGCTTTCTAGCACATTGTTTTGGTATGGGATGCTTCAGATTCTTTCAAAATAGGCGCGCCGACTCTGTCGGTGAGTCTAAAAGGTTCGGAAAAACATGCTCTGGAAAGTTCTGGAAGGAGAAGGTTCTAAAATGTTCTAAGCTGAGCGGCGGAATGTGTCGGTGTGTCTAGAAGGTTCCTGTACATTCGATAAATTTCTTGAAAGTTCTGGAAGGAGAATGTTCTAGAAGGTTAGCGAAAGTTCTATGACAATCCAAATAGCGTACTAAAAATCCCAGCGTGCGAAGCCGCGCGGGCACAGCTAGTATAATATAAATATAATGTCAACGAAATTTAACTTGTTACCAAGCCGGTGCATGTGTTTTAATGGTGAATTTACGCCATAGTTAATTCTATGGCTAACTATAAAATATATTTTGTGTTATCTAGTTTGAGTTGGTATTTTGTACGAACCATTTGAACTTGTTTAGGATAGTTCAACATGCTTTTAATAATTCGGAATAGAAATACTTTGTATTTCACAACTCTTTTCCAGGTTAATTTCTATAAATAAATTACACTCCTTTGATATTCATAACTAATATTTTCTATTGATATATCTCATAAAAAAAGTAGTTTATATAAAGTACGAATTTTCGTTTTACTATGATTTTCTGCTTATTTTATATAAAACTACTATATACCTACAAAAAAATCGACATTTCCAGCACGTCGATACCATCTAAGGGATGCCATTTCCCTCGAGTGTAAGGCTACATACAGGCAACATTTGCATAATGCCACATTACCATTACGCTAACCCTGTTTCAAAAGCTTAGACGGGGGTTTAGATGAAGAATAACACGAGCTCTCAGAAAATGTTCTCCTCCTGTACTTGTACCAAAATCATTATGTAATATCTTCGTGTACTCCACTATCGTGTAGTGTCGTTATATTAATAGCAGCTATGGCAGTCTCGAAGATTAGATTTTAAAAATATAGAATATTGATATATGGGAATAGCGAAAGAAAGAAGCAGTTTTAAAAAATAAAAAAATTGAAATATATAAATATTTAAAAAATCAATTAATGTTAATCCACAGATTTATTTTATATTAACAATATATACCTCTTCCACAAAGCAATGTGTATCATGTGTAGTATTCTAGCTATATAAAGTACAATTTTGGATTTTATTTAATCAACGAACCCATATTCTCATTGCTATACCATCTGGCTGTCGGAGCATGATGTGCATGTAAGCCCGAGGAGCATTTTATAGTAAATGAAATGGCTTGTCGGGAATGTTACGTCATATTGGTATTGTAATTTATAAAATTACAAATTTCATTAAGTATTTTTTTGATTTAAAAGAATTAAAAATCGGGTATTTTATTACATCATGGCATTGAAAAAGCTGTCAAATGTTATATTGTAAAAGTACTGAATCTTTATAACAAAGACTTGAACTTTTAATAAACGAAAATATGAAACTAGTTTCAGAAAACAACTTTTTAAAAGTAATAAATAAGGAATCTTTTATTTCATAATTTTCATAAAATTTTAAAACACTCCAAAAATGCAATTGATTTTTTAATATATATATATATAAACGAGATTTTAAGAAATTTTATTTAAGTTTATAAAGGATTAGCAGTTTATTTTTACGTCAAAACGCATTGAATGCGAATGCTTAGATGGCCGGTAGGAATAACACTAAAAGACAGGAAAAGTTCACGCATTCGTGGTAGCCTGGGTGTCGTGGGCATAAACAGCAAGCTGGAGGAACGAAAGCTGAGATGGTTCAAGCACATAATACGGAAACTACCAGACCAAACGGTAAAGCAGGCAATGTCTATGATGCTTTATCGATAGTCATCCAGAATGAGACTTAAGAAATCCTGGATTACTCAATTGACAGACAGACAACGCAATTATTATGTCTAATCTTGTATTAGAATGAAGAACACATAAGTTTAAAAAAAATGAAATTAAATGGTTAACGTAATGTACTTGGAAATGTATTATTCCAGCAAGATAAGTTCCAGGGTCGAACTATTTATTTTTTATCTAATTTGTTTGAATATAATTCTTGTTTTAATCTGAGATTATGTCACGTAAAATACATACAAGTTAGCATAAATATTAGGTCCTTACATATGAAATTGGCGTTTAGTATGGGAGGAATATAAAGCCGATTTTTTTTTATTATAATATATTTATTTAATCAAAGTATGTACCATTGCTATCTATGCACTTTTGCCATCTCATAGGTAGTTCATCGATCCCTTTACTAAAAAAACCATTCGGACGGGAATCAATAAAATCTTTGAAAGCGGTTTGGACTGCCCCATCGGAGTTGAATTTTTTCCTTTGCAAGAAGTTATCCAAATTTCGAAAAAAATGGTAATCTGTTGGGGCAAGGTCCGGAGAGTACGGTGGATGTCTTAGACATTCCAATTGAAGCTCCTCTAATTTGGTAGCCGTCTGTTGTGCAGTGTGTGGTCTAGCGTTATCATGAAGCAGCAGTGGCCTAGAGCGATTAACCAACCTCGGTTGTTTAGCAGCTAGCTTTTCCATCATGGTTTGCAGTTGCTGACAATAGACATCTGCCGTAATCGTCTGGCCAGATTTAAGAAAGCTGTAGTGAACGACACCAGCACTAGTCCACCAAACGCTCACAAGTAACTTTTTTGGAGTCAATTTTCGCTTGGGGCATGGTTTGGCTGGTTCGGCAGGGTTCAGCCATTGCGATGAGCGCTTCCGATTATCGTACAGGATCCACTTTTCATCACAGGTAATGATTTGATTTAAAATCCCTTCATTATTGTGCCGGTTGAGTAATGCAACGCAGCAGTCAACGCGCGTTTGTTGATTTGCTTCACTCAATTCGTGAGGTACCCACCTTTCAAGCTTTTTCACCTTACCAATTTGCTTCAAGTGGATTAAAACAGTTTTATCACTAACACCGCAGCCTGCAGCTAACTCGGATGTGGTTTGCGATGGATCCGCTTCCACAATAGCCTTCAATTCTTCATTATCAACTTTGGTCTCCGGCCGTCCACGGGGCTTGTTCTGCAGGTCGAAATTTCCAGAACGAAAACGTTGGAACCAAAAACGCACTGTGTTTTCTTTTGCGGCACCGTCGCCATACACATCATTAATCCTTCGAGCCGTTTCTGCAGCACTGGTGCCACGGTGGAACTCGTACTCGTAAATAACGCGATATTTCAAGTTTTTCATTTTGTAAACTGAGTGACGCAAAGAAAAAAACAATTGAGGAAAAAACAAATGAATTATAATTTTCAAAACACAACTACATGAGTAAATAGCTGTATAAATTTGGATTTGGAATTCCTAACCAAAGAGAAGATAGTTGAGATTAAATTTGCCAGTACGGCAAAACGCCAATTTCATATGTAAGGACCTAATATATACAAATGAGTGAGATTTACTTGTAATAGTATAGCTTAGGCATGCGCCTATAAAAGGCACAAATTACTGATTAATGACATTTTTCACGTCGTTTTCTTTCACATTTTCTTTTATTATAAAACATTAGCAAACACAGAAGCTGAAGGCAGACATTGCGGGGAACGAATGACTTGTGATTAGACAACATCTGTTATTTACTTTTCTTTCACATTTTTCTTACTTAAATATATAACTCGTTAAACAGTTTGCCGTTTATTAATAAAATATTAATCTAGCAGTTTCTACCCATAATTTCATCAGTTAAAATTTGAATTTCATTTGTACGAAGACAATATTTGTATTATCAAATAGTCAGAAATGCTAAAACAGCGTAGTATGCACTTTTTGTCATTTTATATATTTCTTCCGAAAATTTCGAAAAACTCGACGTAATTAAGAAAAATATATCGTCAATAATGCTTCTTTTATCAAAACATATTTGTTCTTGTGTTTATTAATGCTTAACCCAATCCTTGATTCCTTGCCTTGTTTTTGATCTCCTTCAAAATTATATCAAAAACCGGTATATTTAACTACATTTTCATTACCTCAAGTATTTTATTATCTTTTTGTATCACTTGAATATGTGGCGTATAGATGCAAAACCGTACATATGGATAGTAGCAGTTTTGTATATAAAATCATTATCATCTTCCGTTTTGATCCAAATTTAGTCCAGCCTCTGGGCGTACATCTGCAAACACTATTTTACTTTACCTGTACCACAGTATAGTATATGCTTTACTATACTGTGCCTGTACCTACTCCTTATTGGCTCACCAGTCTTTAAATTATTTGAAATTTTCGTACCAGGAATTACAAGATATACCCACTTATATACCGAAGTCGCTGGAATTGTATCTCTTCGATTCTCTACCTCTGTCCAGTATAAGAATACATTTAAGAAAACGCTATTTAAAAAAAAAACGATTTTTCCACATAAAAAAATGATGTTAAAATAGTCAAACATGTGATAAAAATATATTTGGAGACGTAACTAAAATCCGATTTAAAAAAAAAACTTATCGTCATCCCAGCTTTTTCTTACCTACCTTACCTTTCTTGCCTTTTTCTACCTCTTTTCCTTTTCAACCTTTCACACCAATAAAAAAAATCATATACCTATGCTTAGACTATATTAACCTTTTGAATTCAATAGATATGTAGAGTATCGTCGTATGATGAGGCAAATACTGGAAACTCGTCACCTACCATGACAATGTGCATTATATACATTATACGCATTACTCATCATTACTGTTTGCTTTTACTTATATCTGTTTGAGATTTATCTATATCTGTTAAATTCATCTTTATTATCATTGTCTTATCTGTGTTGTCTCACATTTGTGGGAGACATATAACCATTTTTTCATATTCTTTCCTTATAATGTATTCATGTCTTCCTTTTGGATGACTTAATGAATAAATAGGTAAATAAACTCGAAAGAAGTTACATAGAAGAACAGGTATGTGGATATTCTCTTCTCTGTTTTCGGAATAACATTAAAGCCTATAAAACATATACTCGTATTTATCGCAATAATATTGAGCATTCGTAAATTTTAACGGTTAACAGATTGATATTTTTATAGAAACTTCTCACGTATGTCCCGTTTATTTTTGTGTTACTGATATAATTTGTTATCCTGAGAATAAGAGGAATTGTAAGATAGTTATCAATAGTTGATCAATACGTGGTATTAATAATCTCGCAAACGAAACAATGGGAATTGTAAAACACAGCCATTTTAGAATATCAGGTAGAAGAACTAATGCACCCTTGACCTATGTATGAACTGGCAAATGTTTGCTTATTTCTGTTATCTATATTATATTTTTGTTATTAAATCTGTATTTTTACTTTGGTTATTTCATCTACATCTTTATTCTTGTTAATCATTGTATTATAAATAATTTTCCTATATTTGTATAATTTATGTTAACCTGGAATGAAAAAAAAAACATTTTACTAAATCACATTCCCCAGAACAGAATTTCACCTAGCGGGACTTTTAAAATTTTAATTAAAAAAAGTGTATATTTACTATGTACACGTTTGAATATGAAAAATAAATACAGAAATGTACGAAAAGTATAACCGGATTGAACTATACCGATAAACACCAACGCTATTACTAGGAAACTAGTTGTAACCCGTCAAAAATAAGGTACTTTTACAAATCGTTTCCTTAAGAAAAAGAAACCCGTACGTCTCTTTGAGACTTCTTTAAGATATCTTAATTAATAATTATCATCCTCTGGTAATATCCTGACTATGTTTATTAAAATGCGGGGCAAGTGGGTGGATAAGACTTTCTACGTATGAAGCTATTTCGCACTATGTTGCTTATCTTGCAATGTTGCGCTTTAGGCATACATAAAACCAAACTACCCCCTAATAACATTTTATTAATAACGTTTCTGTACGAGTATACGTCCTGCAACAGGGTAAAACCTAACCGGTAGCCACTGTAGAAATGTGGCTACATTTTTCCTCCTCGTAAATCTTTTTCCCTAAGGTCGAGGCATTTTTAGGGCAGCAGAGATTTTATCTGTTGAATGAAAGGCTCGCTTTCGATTTATTTGGAGGCAGAAGGGTTCGCATATCTTATTGAAATCTAGGGTTTTATCTGATTTGCCTTAATATATTGGCTTAACAAATATCACGTCAACGGAAAAGGATTGTAGAAGATCTGTCGGTAATCTGCCAAAGATGTCCTTGGTCCTTACATCACACCTAAGTTATTTTGATTGTGTTTTAAAGAGATTGTAAATATGTGTACCGTGAAGATACCCAAATGGAATGAGCACGTATACTTCTAGCATTAACTTCCAGAATTGATTTCTACCTTCATCAAATCTCTCACTAACCGTAATTTACTGGAAAATATGCTAATCTTGAAGGTGGTATAAGGCAATCAAGATGGTATGGCCACGTTGGACGCAGAGCACCCGATCACATTGTTGATCAGGAGATTTTTATGGATCTTCCCCGAATTACATCCAGAGGAAGACCAAAATATTGGTCAAAGTGTATTGCAAAGGAACAGTCAGATGCAGAGCTGTGAATTGAGTGACGTTAGCCAGTACCGACAGAAAAACTTACAACCTAAGGACGAGGAGAGCTAACCCCAACAGTCAACGATAATAATGAGTTGGGAGAAGCCAAGGAGAAAAAGAACAATCTTGGAGGTTTAGCTGCTGCGTATAGGAGGCGAGAAAAGGGCAGCTACCCAACCATGCACTTGACGTCGTTTGCTACGTGCTCCTGCCAGCTGATTTCCAAAGCTTCTTCTTCTTCTCGTGCTCTGTCTGTTTACCGGACGTTGGCTTTCATGTTGGCTATGCAGACTTTGTTTAGTGCGGCCCGAAACAGCTCCACAGTAGACTGGCCAAACCACT
Source organism: Agrypnia vestita (assembly GCA_016648135.1). NCBI lineage: Eukaryota > Metazoa > Arthropoda > Insecta > Trichoptera > Phryganeidae > Agrypnia > Agrypnia vestita. Next base: position 98,029 of record JADDOH010002770.1, read on the forward strand.
GTCTCAAGTTTTTCAGCCATGAAGTCCTCCTTCTTCCAGGGCCCCGACTTCCGGCAATCTTTCTTTGCATTATGAGATGCAAGATCTCGTATTTCTCTGGATGTCTCATCACGTGTCCTAGATATTGAAGTTTTCGGATTATTGTATTGTTTTAATAACTTCTTATTCTTTATTCATTTGAGCCATAACATCTTCATTCGTAACTCTGTCCATCCAGCTTATTTAGAGAATTCTTCTATAGATCCACATCTCGAATGCCTCAAGTCGACTTATCAGTTCTTCGATAAGCGTCCATGCTTCCATTCTATAGAATAATACTTAATACACGTAGCATCTGACCATTCGAATTCGTAATCCTAGGTGAGATCATGACTGCAGAACATCTTTTTCATGCGGATAAAGGTAGCTAAGCTTAGACGTCAAAATACTCGCCATATACATGCTATAAATACATAATACATGATATAAATATTAATTTACTTATATGATAAATTTTTATTCTTAACATCATGAGAGGATTCACATAAATCTATTTAATAAAATTAAAAAAGAAGAATATCTACGATCAAAAAGGGATAATTTTTTGATTAATTTTCAATCTTGCATTACTCAGGAATGCCGCCCTCATTTATATTTTCCTTAAAAAGGTAAAATATAAAGTTGAATAATTGAATATAGATCTCATCTAGCCATCATTTTTACAATTTTTGAATATATAGCTAAACGCTCTTGCTGTGAATACAAAACTCGGTCTATGAGACCTAACTCATAAGCTCTCGGTTACATGGTGAACTACATATAAACGCTAGATTATACAGGTTTATTTGTAAAACATTAAAAACCTCGCAGGACTATACTCCTGCCTTGATTATGAGTCGAAAATGTTCAAGCTATCATGACCTAATATCAATAGTTATGGAGATATGCGACATCAAAGATTGCATTTTTTTTCAATATTTCTGACTTATTTTTCGTAAAACGTTGGACTATCATTACAGTAACTAATATCAATTACGAAAAATTCATTCGTTTCAATACAAGTTAAATAAAATGATTAAAACTCTGAAAAAATGCCAATTAGAATATTTTCCAATTGGAATTCGAAGGTTTTTCATTTTTCATTTGACTTGTATTAAAGGAAATGAATTTTTCATACTTGATATAAGTTACTGTAATGATAGTCCAACGTTTTACAAAAAATAAGTCAGAAATATTGAAAAAAAAATGCAAACTTTGATGTCGCATATCTCCCTAACTATTGATATTAGGTCATGATAGCTTGAACATTTTCGACTCACAATCATGGCAGCTATATATTCCTGTGAAGTTATTAATGTTTTCCAAATAACCCTGTATATTTCACACAGTCACATCTCCTCATACAACTTATACTTCAATTCTCTTTGGTAACCTTTGATTTTGAGGTATATACTTTTTTTTTTACGGAAAATGTCTTTTGGTCACGATAGAAGAAAATGCATTGAAATTTTTAGAATGTTCCGTCGGGCAAAGAAATACATACTGCGAGTATTTTCAAAAGAAACCTACCTTAAAACCAAATACAAACATTTAAGCCGTTTAAGCTGTAAAGGCTCATCTCATTTACTTGTTAATTTAAGAACTTGATAACTAAAATTAAGCCAGTCCACCTTTTTCCAACTTTATTTTTCAAAATACTCTTCGCTTAATGGCGCGAAACCGTAATACCTCGTTAAAGTAATCACCCGTCTCTCGCCTCTCCCTTCGGAACAAAGGAACATCCTAGAACAGATTGTAAAATCTTTCTCGCAACAAAGGGTATCTCTTAAATTTTCATTCTAGGGTTGAAAATTTGCCCCGTTCAAAAATCGGCGTCAAAATGTTGTGCAATTTCATTAAAACTAACCGCACTTTTTCATGTTTTATACAAGATTTGATATTTTAATCAGCCAGGGCTGCAAAATTATTAAATACGTATTATATTAATTTATTGATATAAATAGATAATTATTTAATAAATAAATGTTATACGAAATTATTTTGCTCTTTTTGAAGAAGTTAATAGATAATTTTTCAAGGACAGAATATTGAACATAAAATAAGACAAAAATGTAACAGTAACTTGTATTTACGATGCTTGTTGGGTAGTTTGATTTGATTTCAAAAGCTAACAACCTTTATACAAACCACATTGATTATTTTCAAGATTGACCTATATGATAAATATTTATTTTCCCTTTCAACAGGCAATAATAATAAAGAAAGGTAAGTAGATATTTTATGTAATTTTAGCTGTTATCCCGTCAAAAATGACGTACATATTTTTACATGTTTGATTTTCAGTTTTATATTTGTTATTTGTTCAAATATTCTAGCGGTATATACATTTTTAATTTAATGAAATATATCAAAAAAAAATTTTTTTTTGAAATATTTATTATATAATATTTTTTTAACGACAATAACTCTGTTAATCTTCTATCACGAATGATGCCATGCCCTCATCAAACATTTGAATAATTTTCTTATATAATTTATCGTTTGTTGTTTTTACGTTTTAATTAATCATTTTTTTGTATCAGTATTACCTTTTATCTGCTGAGATTATCTCAACTCTAATATCATTATATCCAAACCATCTTATCTAGCATAGTGTATAACTACAGAAAATATTTCAGGTTTAATACTATAACCTAAGTCTGGCGGTCACTGGCTGTCATGCCTGAATAGTTAAATAATTTAAAAGTTAAGTTACTCTTTAAAAGCTTAATTTTCTGTACAAAATAACATTTTTAAGGCGTAACTTTTAGATCATTTAAATATTGACTCTGAATTCGAGCCTTTGTCTAGATAGATATATGGGTGAATATACGCTATTTGAATTCCAATGGTCCATAGACAAATTTTATGTAAAACTTATTATATTATTATTTCTGTATGCTTAAACAATAAAGAACATGGTCTTTTATTTGGCCCATATAGTCTATTGACGATAATTGTTTAATTTAAGGCATTAATAGTTTAAAGTAGGTATAAATGTATACTCCTCTGGCCTCCCCCGTTACTAGATTATGATGATTTTATGGCCAGATACTTTAAATACGTATGCCATTTTTTTTTAATATGATCATACGCTTTAATAAACATCGAAACATATTTTATCAAAATTCGCTGTAAAAACATTTTTTAATATAAAAAAAACAACTTATTTTCATGTCATGTTACAATAATGTCACTTCATCTGGCGAAACTCAAAGAAGTAAAATTTGACATAAAACCGCAAAGGTATGTTTTTGTCCTTCAATTACGCGCGTACAACGGTGTGAAGTTAGAAGCAAGCTAACGACGTTGAGCAAAACTCTAATAATATTTCGTCAGTTTGCGATTCACTGTAGGAAAGCGTGTTTGTGCCAGTCGTTGGAGTATTTCCTCTGGTAAGTATATGTTTTTATATTTTATCGTTACGAAATTGTATATTTGCACAATGCAATGTTAATTGTGTGTAGATGTCATGTATTACGTTAAACTGTGGTCAGAAAAGCGAGTGATGTTTTTTTGTAGGTTATGTGCGATTTTGTCACTCCTCTGGCGTCACTTCTCTGGCATATTTCATGCCAGAGAAAATACATAAGCTCCAGAGAAGTAAAGAAATTTTGTTTCGTTAATATTTAATGTTTTAAGGCTTCATTTAATTTCTTCTAGATACTCGAGCATAATCAGACATCATGGCAAATGTTAAAAAGAAGCAAACAAGGAAAGAGAAGTTAGAAAAAAAGCATCAAGCTGAAAAATTACGCTACCAAAGAATTAAAAACGATCCGGTTAAAAATTCTGAATCAAATACTATAATTTATATATGTTTTATTTAACATTAGTCCCCTTTCATAGCTGTCATTTCCCTGCTTTATTTGTCACTCCCCTGGTAACACATTTTCCTCTGGTGCTTATAAAATTTGAAAAAATGAAAAAATCTTCTGGCCCTCATCATTACAAATTTAAAAATAGTGTCAAATAGAGAAATTATCAATATTGAATGGAACTGATTACATTTCCTTCAGGGACACAAAAAAATCAAATACCGTATATTCACCCATATATGTACATAAAATATTGTTGCCTAGGTAAAACTCTCACAGCGTGTGTGTCAGATTTGCAAGCGGTACGCAAAGTTGGCTTTGTAAATCACCCCTGGGAGGTGGGGAAAGATAAAAGCCTCCGAGGTGGATCCTCCAGAAAGTCCTACCGGGAGTAAAACGATGCCAGGTAACGGTGCAAAGGGATTACAATGCATACGCTCTGTCAAAGTACACAAAACATTATCTTGGTTGGTAAAGCTAAAGCGAAAATACACGAAAAATGAATATTGTTAGATGGGTAGTTGGAAACTATGGCTTATATTTCATAATATTGTAACGTATTAGCGGCGATAGGGGAAAGAAACAGTTTTCTAGAACTTTCCGGATTACACTCGATAAATTTTATTCATCTTCATCCACTTGTCCTAGTAGGGTCGGGGGCCCAAAGACTCGACAAGAAGTTTCCGTGTTCCCCTGCCTTGCGCTGCTTCTGTATGAGTCAACCAGTCTAGACCCATTCTGTTTTCGTACACATTTTTTTCCAGCCAGGAGGATTCTTCTTGGTATTCGTTCCTCTGGCATTCTTAGCACATGTCCAAGCCACCTCAATTTTGATTTTTCTATGTGTAGGAGTAAGGGTTCCATGGTGTGTGATTTATGTCAGCACTTCTCACTCTGTCCATCAATGTGACTCCCGCTACCCCTCTTAGAAACATGAAGCATAACATGCCCAAAGAGATACGGAAAATCAGCATATGGAATGTTACGAGTTTTACTCGAGAAATCAATTGCATAATTATTTACTTATATAGAGGGTTATTTGTAAAACATTAATAACCTCGAAGGACTGTATTCCTGCCTTCATTCTGAATGGAAAATGTTCAAGCTATCATGACCTAATATCAATAGTTATGGAGATATGTGACATCAAAATATGCATTTTTTTTCAATATTTCAAACTTATTTTTTGTAAAACGTTGGACTACCATTACAGTAACTCATATCGATTGCGAAAAATTCATTCGTTTCAGTACAAGTTAATTAAAATGATAAAAACCCTGCAAAAATTCCAATTGGAATGTTTTCCAATTGGAATTTTTTATTTTTTTATTTGACTTGTATTAGAGGAAATGAATTTTTCATTTTTGATATAAGTTACTGTAATGATAGGCCAACGTTCTACAAAAAATAAGTCAGAAATATTGAGAAAAAAATGCATATTTTGATGTCGCATTATCTCCTTAACTATTGATATTAGGTCATAATAGCTTGAACATTTTCGACTTATAATCAAGGCAGGAATATAGTCCTGCGAGGTTATTAATGTTTTACAAATAATCCTTGTATTGGTCCATTAGAAAATTCACTTTATAAATCGTTCGCTTCTGTCGCTCAGACTTCACGTTCTGCCGGAGCGAAAAGCTTTCCCTTTGGCCGTGCGCGGCACCTTATGTACCCTCGAACTCCCGACACCCGCATTTCGGTGGAATCTAGAACACTCGGGTCGCCTTCAGTCCCTTCCGGACCGATTAGAAACATTCCAGAATATTCGACGGATTTTTTTTTTCGGTAACAGGTTTTTTTACAGTCGTTGATATTCATATATATCAGTGATATAATGAGACAGTCTTCAGTTCATAACAAGAAACCCTAGATTTGCAAGAGTAAGTATAATATATCCATGCATCCGGGGTAACATGCTCGCACCTTTACCCGTAACAGAGATAGTAAGCTAACCATAACTTAAATATAAATTATCGAAATCTGCAAAAGCCATTTTACAGGTAATTGTAGAATTTCATTCTGCCAATCTTCAATCCAAATAAAAATATGTGGTGCTCTTGTTTGTCTCTGCGGAACATTAAAATGTATGGAATTGAGCATTTCACAGGATTCAATGGGATTATTTTGTAATTTGTATGATATTTCATATCAGATATCTTTCGTCTTTTATACCGTAAGAATATAATAAACGCAATTTACTGAAGTTTTCTTGCGTGTTAGAACATGTGTTGTTTATTTTTGTCAATAGTAGAAATACAAGAAAATCCAATTATGACTATGGAGAAGGTCTCCTGGGGTGCACCGAAGAAACCACTCGTATTGGGCACGGAGAGTCCAAGCTTTTACACAAAATATCAGTACATAGGCTTATAATGCAACCTTGACTTGAGTAGGTATGTACATACACTCAATTCACAGAATTTTAGTACTCATCCTCCTATTCTCAAGATATTGATTATTGATTTTTATCTCAACACAAAATAGACGGGACGTACTTGTTTGTGCACTTGTAAAGTTTCTATGAGAAATATCAAGACATTTGTCAAATGTGTCAATATTCCTATGATTTAATATGTTGATTTTTATTTAATATTTCTATACGATCTTTTATAATAATATTATTATATATTATATATATAATATTTATCACGTCAAAACATAAATTAATATTTGATAATATCATAAAAGATGCAATGTTGGAAAACACTATAAGTTAAGTTCGGAATAAAAAGTAAAGTTACAATGTAAATTGATTTCAGACCAATTTGTTATATAGGTAACGTAAAAAGTCTTCCTTGTGTTCTTTCATCCATTCGTACAATTTTTTTAGGAGACTGATATCTTATTATATACCAACATTTAAAAGCAACTTCCCGTTTCGAAAATGAATTTTTTTCTTTCCTCAACTACAACCTGGAATATTATAATATAACGACTCTAAAATAACGAGAGTGAGATTAAAAGAAAGAAAAAGGGGTGGAATAAATTGTTGGTGAGTTCTCAAAGTTTCTAGAATTTAAAATTTTCCTACCGTGCAACGCTACTAATAAATATATAATATAATGAATAAATTGCGCTTCAGGAACGTGTTTATTAGTATTCGTAAAAAGGTTTACAATTTTAACACACTCTTTTCCCTAACGAAATAAAACATATCCCTTTGTTCGCTAGGTAATATTCATATATTATGCTTGTTCTCTTCGTTAATAATTTAACACAACATATAGCATGGTAGTCGTCATCAATTTATTGTAATCCTCATTTTTGGTCCCATTTTCAATTACCTATTTCTCAAACAAACATAATCGCTTTATTTCGAGTGAAAAAAAGGCTTTACAAAATATTATGCTTAAGGTTTAGAAACATGCCACGTGGCTGGTTGAGTGGCAGTATTAAAATTAGGCTATATGACACACTAATATTCAACCATCTAGTTCTTCTTTGTCATGAGTTTTTTGACACAAGAAGAAGTAGGTAAAAATAATCAAGGATCTCCCCACACTCGTTTTAAAATAAATTGGAAACACCTAGAAACCGGCAGAACATACAAACATCGAGGACCTTATGCAAACAGCTACGCCATCCCTAATGAACAGTCTTGTATTGAACAGCTAGTGAAAAGCGGACAGGCGATTCGCACGATAGTCATCCAGCAAAAAAAAAGAGTAGTTACCTACGTGTGGGATATTTTCGAGTGTGAAATTGGTGAAAATTACGAAATGGTGCTTCGGTTATGTTCGTATCCAGTGTCTCTGTTTATGCATAAAAGTTTAATTTATTTTAAGTGTTTCTCTACTCTGAAAGCGCCTCGACGTTTGCATAAATTTGTATGGTAAATTAGCGTGACTGTCAAAACATGCGACAGATATGCATGTCAATTTAAATAGTAAATACTCGAGAATACAAATAACGCTCGAGAGCCGCACTGCCATAATTACTTAGCGACAGTCGTTACCGCTCTGCATACCACTTTGGAACATTCAAGTACTTGTAAATTATATTTTCATGGTAGGAGTCACAGAGTATTAAATTGTACAGAGACGAAATAAGCCCCTCTTTAGGCGAGGGGATTAAGTCGTTGCGCCCAATATGCCTAAATATGCCCACCTCGCGTTTATTTAAGTAAAGAAAATATGCAGTTTAAGTATTTACTCTCGCACAATCAAATATATATTTTTTTTACAATGGGCGTTGGTTTTTCAACATTTTCAAATTTTCGTTTCAAACCGAGTCTCTTCAAATAAAACCTTTTTTTGTAAAAAAGCGCGACCTATTTACAAAGCCGGTATACTTTTTGAGAGTATTTATTTTATAACATATAATTAACATATTTAACAGTTATTTATTTTATATTTTATATTAGATATCTATCCCTTCTTAAATCATGTTTCCTCTAAATGTACAGGTTACGTTACCTATAAAATCCCGAATTCAGTAACTTATAAATTAGTAATCCCCGATGATTGCATTATTTTTTTTTGGATATTGTTGTTATTGTTTTTATACCCCATGTATAATATATCATACATAGCAACCAAACCAATAAGGGTAGAATATTTTTAAAGTACGTTTTATTGTTTTTACAATCTTTTTAAAAAAATAAAATATTTCAGAAAGTTGGTTAGAGTAGCTCACTAAAGGCGCTTCGTAAAATCTTTCAAATCCGAGTTAAAAATATCAATTTCGAGTGTAAACTTATTTGCTAGTCAATGCATGTGAGGTAGGGTGGAGTGAGTTGAGTAGTAAGTTAGTCGATCGGGAGCCATAAAGTAATATGTTCTGATGCATATTCGTAATAAGTTTCTATCTATAGAACTCTGCTTTGTGGAAAATTTGATTTGGCAAACATGTAATTCTCTTAGTAAGAGACTAAACTAATTTTCATTATTTTCATGAAAATATGAGCAGTGGATTAATTTACTACACTCGTCTATAAAGTAATGTATGTAGCTTATATAGTCTTAAAGGAAAATGGAAAATCTAATCTGCATGCAATAATAACCCTTGTTTAACCAGCAGTACAGAATAATTAATTAAAATTCAACCCATTTTCGTTCCCTTAATAACAATGATTTCCCTAATACACGGGCATACATTGTATTATAGTTTAACGTTGTACATACGTGGAATAATACTATTGTACCTACTAGTTATAAAAACTCATAATAGGAAGTCTCTCTTAAGGAGTAAATATCCCAGGATTCTATATAAGTAGGTAAAAATTTGATAATTTTTTTTCACAACGCAGTGTTTATTTTATTTTTACATGCTTTTATTTAAATCTATTTATATATTTGTTTTCAACATTTACGTAAAGTGGATGAAGTATATTATTAAATCATTTTCGTCATGATTTAGTCATTATTTCGATTAAAATAAATAATTTACCACTATTATTGAGCGCTCAGTCGTAAAGTTTTGCATTTAAATTTGGATAAATTTGGGTACTGCGTAGATGATGTTAAAAAATTGATTAATAATATATGCAAAAAAGCGAGTAAAATCATGTATTCAATTTTTTTAAATTTACTTGTTTCATTAAATTTCCAAAGTGCAAAAAGTTATGGCTCACGCTACACTTAAAAAATATCTAAAAAAATCTGAGAAATTGATTTCTTGAGATGGAGCTGTTCTTTAAAATTTTGGTCAATTTCGAAATGGTAGACAGCAAAGGCAAATTGGTGCAATCCTAAAACACAAAATACCACACGGAGAAAATTCACCCTCAAAACAAAAATATCCATCTTGTTCGTATATTTCAAAGAAAATTAACACATGACCGCGTAATTTTTCAGTTTCGTATAAAATTTTCTACTCCCAATACCACATTGAGAAATACAAGACAATGAGTAATTGCATGGATACCTAATGATGTCAGAACCAATACTGCCCATACTAACATTCATTAAAGATATAGACCTCCTTGAGAATGTACAGAGAAGAGCTACCAAACTTGTTAAATGCCTCAAGAAGAAATCCTATGAAGAAAGGTTAAGGTTACTAAAATTGCCAACATTGAAACAGAGACGTGAGCGAGGTGATCTGATTGAGACATACAAGATTCTAACTGACAAGTATAACTGCCCAGAATTGACGAACATATATACCACCTTAACACAAATAATCTCAGAGGTCACCAATTGAAACTGAATCGTACAGCATTTTCGACAATTCCTAGGAAGAACTTCTTATCAAACCGTGTGATTGATAGCTGGAATAAGCTTCCAAGAAACATCACTGAAGCAACCACAGTGGCTACCTTAAAAAAAACTAGAAAATTTTTTAGAAACAGCTCAATGATTAAATGATTATATTTATATATGTATACTTTTTTATCTTTTTTTGATCTTCTGTTATAATAATCTTCATTTTTTTCCTCTTTTCTCTGTTTTTTTTTAAATATGTATCTAATTGTATAGAATTTTTTTTAGTACTGTTCAATTGATATTATTTAAATGACATTGTAGAATACCTGGGGTATGTATATCAGCCCACAAGCTGCTAACCCACAAATAAACAAATAAATACTCCACGACAACAATAATTTACAAATAATGTAAATCTGTATGTAGATTTTTAGCTTTTTAGTATTTTACAGTATTTAACACGAGCATCTAGATGCCAAAGCAGTTGCATGTATTTTATAATTGTCAATGATTCATATCTTACGGGCTTGAAATTACCTTTTTCCTATAGCAAAGCGCAAAAAACTCATTAATAATTACGAAAATCGCTGCAAATCATGTGCATAAGATTTCACGTCACGCCATCAAATATAAAAGATAAACGGGATGCAGACATTTTTCAATGAGGCGTATTTTCTTCTAGACGACCCTGGGAGGCTCCATACTAATTTTATGCGCTATTAGTTATTAATGCGATTCAAAACCACCGTAAAGATTTACGAGAGGGGTAGAGGGATGATAGGGGTGAGGGGAGGTTTTCAAGTATCCAAGGGCATACAAATAGTGTTATTTAGAGAATACAGCAGACTCCAAGATCTTTTTATTGATGTAGACTATTTTATGAGGTACCGTAAACCTGTCTGTATTCATAAAATCCATCGCGTTAAAGTTTTACGTTCACTGATTAATTTAGACACTCATTAATTTAGACACTAATTTAAGAAATTCCCACATAAAAATATTACAAAACTAGCTGTTACCCGTCAAAATTGACGGAACATTAGTTCGGGTCTTTGCTAAGCCCTAATAACACGCGTGAAGCGAGTTTGGTGGCTCTTTGTTGAGTTGAGTCGAGTTGAGCATCTCCGGCTGTTAAATTTGTTTTTTTATCCGTGAGTTCGAACGGAATTACGGACGTTACACGAAGTTACGGACGGACAGACAACGAAATTATTATGTTTGATATCTTTATTTATTATCCGTATAAATAAAATACGTTTTGCCTAATTTTTAACATTTGTAATATTTTATTATTACTTAACCTCATATTTCTTATCATCATCACTGGTGGCTTGATAACCTCTGATAGGTCTTTTCCTCTTCAAGAGTCTTCCTTCACTCTACTCAGTCTTGCACCAGTTTTCTTCACTTCTGGACCTCCAAGACAGATATGCTTTTGAATACATTATCACCAAGTATAGAGCCCATTGTTGTAGCGCCTGCGCTAAGTCCTTTAAAAAATTTCAAAATTGTCAAAATTTTCCTTCCAAAAACGTCCAGTGCTCGCACGTCATATACTCTAAGCTGTTTAAATTCTCTAACAAATCAAATTGTCTGTGAACTTTAAATTCTAAGTAAATAAATTATCCGTGAACTTTAATTAAGTTTAACATTATTGATGATCAAGTTTAGTATATCTGACATAGTGTATATCATTGATTGGTTATATATTAAATTTATATTATTATTACGAGCAAATTAAAACACTGGAAATTAATTAGTTATAAAATAATTATTAAATGGACAAAGAACACGAGTTTATCTCTCATTTATGAAAACTTTATTATCGCTGGGAACACTTTATTTATCACTTGCTACAACATTCCATCCAATTCTCTTGCGTAGTCGCATTTATTCAATCGCCCACTATTGGTAAGAATTCGCTTGATTATTTCGCTTAATAACTGTCGCCCCAAAATTCAACGACTGGCCATACCGGCCGTCGTCCGCGGCTTATCAATTTTAAAACAAAACTCGTCGTGTGCAGCTGTCGTTTCCGCTAATATGTGCAAAACGCTGGTTTTGCGAACCTCCTAGATTATTCTATTCATTTCTAGTATTTAGGAGAAGATTTTCGTCACTTTTAGGCTGTTCCAGGCGTCTCTCGAATATTGAAGGCTAGCGTTATTAAAAAAAGTGGCATTCCGTGGGTAATACTGCATTTAAAAATAAATTCATATAACAAATGTACTATAAACACGTTTACCATCTGCATTTCAACTTTTAACAACATTCGCATACAAATCGAACTGGCTGAATTTAATGAAAAATGTTAAGGTCACATTTGCCGTGCGCCACGGTATCGCATTTGCGAAACTTTTCATTCTAAAAATACCTGGCCGGCGCAGGGCATTCTGATCTCTATGCGCTTTCGCATAAAAAATGTAATGAATCCTATTCAACGATATTCAACGTTAGCGAGGGGAGAGTTTTCTAAGGGAAAAAATAAACGGTATGTGCAGAAAAAACTGAATGTTGAACGAAATGAAAAAAACTGCCATGGTTTGGTACATTTCATGTTTGAATGTGTGAAATAATGAACGTGGAAAAAGCACAAGGTAACAAAAACAATATAACTAAAAAATGTGTTAAATATCACTTCACTATGCAAATTTTCTATCAGATCAATCAAAGAAAAACGATGCAACATTTTGATTTATATTTATCCAAGACATAAACCGCTGTGTTTATTTAATGAGTCCCAGAATTTATGAATTCTGTTGCCAGGTGGTATGTAATCGTATTATAATGTGTTCATAACGTTTTCACCCTAACGATAATAAGTAGGTATATTTCTAATTATTTATATTTGTATTCCTGGAGTTGTGCTGTTGTCGATTATTTCATTTTTATAAATAAAATAAGTATCACTTCGTTTTAATAAGAATTATTTTTTATTGTTAAAATCCAAATGTTTCGGGAGCGATGCTCCCTTCTTCAGAACAAGACATGTATAAAAATAAACGTTCAAGTGTATAGAGGCTAATTATGGGGCGATGAGGTTAAAATTGGGCGTGGTTACAAAATAATTACAAAGTTATTACAATGGAAACAGTATTAAAAGAGGGCTATTTATAAAATTTATTTGATTTTTTTCTTTAGGAATCTCAACGGTACAATTTATTATAATGACAACGTTTTGGATAGTTGGTACACCAATTATAGAGATCCACGGCATAAGATATTAAGTCAAAGCAAAACAGAAATAAAAATACAAAATAATCCAGAAAGAACAAGAGCAAAACTTTAATAAGAAAGATGAGAAAAATGACATAAAATAGAGAGATAAGAGTGGGAGTGAGAGGGGGAAGTGGAGTTACGTGTATGGGATTGTGGTTGAGTGGAGTGTGTGTGTATTCTATGTGTGTGGTGAAGATATGGGGCTATGTGCAAAGAGTTATGAGAGTTTGGCTGGGGTGCGTGTATGATGATGTTCGGTCTAAGTTAGTCTGGTGAAGATATAGAAACAAGTAATATAGGAGGTTTAAATCCAATTTTTGTTTTAAGAGCTGAGATGTTAGTATTAAATATATCAGTGTCATTGAAGTGGTCATTGTATGCCTTACATGTTCGATGGATGAATAGTTTTGTTTTTATTTTTATATATAGAGTTTTATTAACACTTTCCCTAATTTCTAATATTTCTAGGTAATCCAAGTGAAAAGTGTAAACTCTCAGTATTGGTAATTAAATGTAAAAACCTGTATTTAAATGAAAATACTGATTATTAAATGATTCGAATATTCTGAATGATTTTTATTGTTTAGATACCTCCATAATCAATGCGTGTCACTGGATTACCAGGGAAATCCATAATCTCCTTTATTATTAAAAAAAAAGATAATGTAATAATAAGCAGCAAATATTTAATTGTAATAATTTGTTAATTAAGACTAATAAAGATGATGGCTGTCAGTATCGTTGTTTTCGCATATGAAAAACGTCGTGCTTCAACATAAATTATTTTAATAAATTAAGCGTTGTTTCGTTTTCAGAGTAGAAGTTCATGATTAACACAATGATTTATACACAACATTTTATTCCACTAATTTGAGTTATATAAGCCTAAGCGCTTTCGATGGACACAACCATCAACTTCAGAGGCAATATTAGAACTAATTGTAAATCAGTATGGCCGACAAATAGAAATTAAAGGGACGACGGAGTGGGAGGGGGGGGGGCGAGGGTAGTTATCTATTGACATATACAAAAGTAATTAATTTTAACATACAATAATACTTATTTTAACAATGGGGATTACGCAGGTATTTGAATGTTTATTAGGTTAATTTTATTTTTGATTGCTTTATTAATTTCTAATATTTCTAGAGCATCCAGTTTACGACCCTTCGTTTCTAGATGTAGAACCCTAACATTATTTTGGTCAAACAAGTGATCATGTTCATCTCTTTACTTTCTATTTGTCGGCCATATTGATTTACAATTAGTTCTAATATTGCCCCTGAAGATGATGGTTGTATCCATCGAAAGCGCTTAGGCTTATATAACTCAAATTTGTGGAATAAAACTTTGTGTATAAATCATTGTGTAATAAATAATTTTATTATCACTATTAAATTTTGTTAGTATAATAACCATCATTACATGAATTTTTGATTTAGAAGAGGGTAATAGATCCTTCTGTCAGAATATTTTTGCCTTCTGACTTAAGATAAGGGCGATATCGCTCACACCGACGTACGAACGAATATATTACTGGAAAATGAATACGATTTGCATATCTTTCACGAACAACATCCCCGTACGGTCTTTGCCAGGCGCATCAAGGCTTTTGATACTGAATTCAAGTAGGCCCGGAAACTGTGCTGGGTGGAATTTAATGATGAAACATGAATAGTTATTTATGCGTTTTAAATCCAATTATGATCTTCCAGGAATTCTAGCTCTTTGTCAGATAATTTGATTTTGGGATGGTGGGAGTGTATCATGGAATACATTTCATCCGCTTAAGGTCGCTAGATGGTGTATTTCGCTGGAGTGGTAGTCTTATTGGACCATTTTTTTTTCAAAATGATGTTGGAAATGCAGTACAATGAATGAATGAGCGATATCGACCGATGTTTGCAGAATTTTTGTTGGATTAATTTGATTTGAATTACGTGTGGTTCTAACAAGATTGTGCCACATGGCATATTTCTAATGTCATTATCAAGTTATTTCAATCAAATTTTGGAGAGTCAATAATTTCACGAAATTTAAGTGTTCAAAAAGTTGTGATTTAAGTCCTTTAAGATTTATCGGGATATTTGAAATCTATAGTGTATTGAAACAAACCACATTTACATCATAATTCATTTTGAATGTATCTCCTTGAACTGTTTAAACTGTTGATGTTTTATTTCATTTTAAAATCAAAGCGTTTTTATTAAAAATTATATACTTCTATTAATTAAAAAAATCTCCGCACTTGCCTTAAAACTCTATACATCACTAGTACGAAGTATATTGGAATATTCGTCAGTTATTTGGTCACCTTATTACACAACACATATTACGAGAATCGAGAGAGTGCAGAAAAAGTTTCTACGTATTTTGTCATACAAAGCTGGTCAACACAATAACCTTCACAGCTACGAAGATCGACTTGCCTTTTTCAAGATGCATAAACTTGAGTCCCGACGAAAAATATCCGATCTCATTGTGCTACACAAGATTCTCAGCGGAGCTATTGATTCTCTCTGTCTATCTGATATAAATTTGCATGTTAAACCCCGTATAAGAAACCCTGAGTTCTTCAGAATAAGTCAGCACACTAATAATGTCGGTTACATTTCTCCCATTACAAGGTTGTGTCGCACATATAATTTGTATTGTGCCGACCCTAACATTGATGCTGATATTCTTGCAGACACGTTATCTTCGTTCAAAAACTCACTCATACACAACATCCATTTTCTAAACGACGACATGAACCTATAGATCATTAAATACTAATCGCACTACACTCAAACACAAATATATAATATACATAAATGTACATGTGAAATATAATTAATTACAAAAATACATGTTACTAGAGCATGCCGAAGACACTTGTAATTGGGATAATGGGCATAGTCTTCACTACAATGTTTATTATCTGAGTGTCATGTACCCATTATCCTGTTAGTGTCTCTAATAAATAAAAAAAAAAAAAAAAATAAAATAAAAAAAAAAACACGTATTTATTTAGACTATACGTAATTGTCTATCTGGTAACTGTTCAGCGATCGGATTTCGTATCCCTGGGCAGTGCACCGCCGCGCGCCGCGACCCGCGTGCCAGAGACAACTGCTGCCCATCTCACAAATGCGCAAAAGTGTTATACACCTACAATACAACTACACATCTCAACTATATTTCAATAATAATATAACAGATAAAATATAATGTTAAACACATTGCCGGTATTGCTGTTTACGTTATTGGATATTGTTGTGATGTTTTAATCTAAAATCAACATCAAATCTCACTTTAGTATAAAGCGGTCATTTTGTCATGTGACACATTATTGAGGATTGATTGATTAAAATGAAAATTGCTGCCTATGATTTTTGTACTATAAAAGTTACTGCTGTATTTGCTTTTGACAGTGATCTTTTTGTAAAGGATTGAGCTATATTTCAAATTGAGCAATTCAAAATTAGTAATCATCGGTGACTGCATTGAAAATATATTTTTTTCTTCTTCAAATATAGCAAAATTATTTTGTGGTGACATAATTATAATTGATATAAAATAACTTTTTAAACGCCACTTTTTTATTGAAAAAGAAGTGGTGTTTACAAAGTTATTTTATATAATTTTTTTTTGTAAATTGCTGCCTTAGATTTTATAACCCTCATATAATACCTCCCCTGATTGCAAAATCACACCGACTTTGGTGGGTTTGGACAATCCATCCAGCACGAGGACCGTCGTTTGGGAAATCCCTCGAAATAGAATCCTAAACAAACCTTAAGACATTTAATTATGACGCAGAGTTTGGGTCCTCGTGTGGCGGGAATATGATCGTAATTTATCGTTTTGAAAATCGTGGCACACCTTGAAGACGGCGTTCGGTTCGGGTCGTGGGATGCGGCTGTCAGGCGCGAGGTGTAATTGATTGATGGAGAGCTTCCTTCTCTGCGACAGTCATGTTTCAAGGGAATATTCCGATAGATATACGACACGAGTCTGCTGTAGCCCGGTAATTGAAATGGTGCGGGAGGCTGATCATTACAGATGCCGCGGAACTTGTGTGGCAAAGGAATGTGATGAGTGTTATGAAAATAGGAAACTTAAAGTGTTGGGGGATCTTGCTGATCCTGTATGTACATACGCATGGGTACTTGTACAGACCGGTTTATAGAGGCTGAGATAATTTTGTACCAAACACGTGATTAATAATAGAAATTTTATTTTATTTTGTTATGTAAAGACATTTCAAACAGCATTGTTCTATGATATGTAACGTTAAGTATCAAAATATATCAGCCATTTTTAACCAAAATGAGTTATGAATATTGTTTTGTGTAGTATTAAATTTAAGTTAAACCTATGCAATCTAAAACTGAAATATCATTATGAATTAATTGTAAGAACACATTTATAATGAAATATTGACATATTTGGCCATCTTTTTAAGGTTTAGGTATCTCAAAACTTTGAAAATGGAGATATCACATTTTGATGCTTAACGTCACGTATATGAAATAAATTGAATAAATCAAGATATACAGAAAAAAACAAAAATAAATATAATTGTTCCCCAGAGACGAAAACCGGAAAGTCGGAAACCAAATATTTTTTGATATATATTTCTAATTGATTAAATTACGTATTGATTTCCTTACGTAAA
The DNA here is from genome assembly GCA_016648135.1 of Agrypnia vestita. Lineage (NCBI taxonomy): Eukaryota > Metazoa > Arthropoda > Insecta > Trichoptera > Phryganeidae > Agrypnia > Agrypnia vestita. Next base: position 115,893 of record JADDOH010002770.1, read on the forward strand.
ATTTTTATTCATACGTTGTGAAGATGAATATACGTCGTGCTCGTCGTCCAAATCTAGAACTCAATAGAAGTTGTAAAATTGATCATTACCTCCCGAAAAGAATCTCGTCACTATCGGGCGATATTCCATCTCGTCAGTTCCGAGCACCTAGCAGGTGTTTTGTGGAGTTCGATTCTCGTTTTGGATTTACTAAAGTAAGAAAAAGATACTGCAGCAGGTGAGTCAAGTTTCCATTTCCCTTCCGATTCGTACACATACAATCCATTAGAATTATTTCCATTTACCCGTCCCTCTGCCATCCCTAACCCTGTCAAATCTACCCTCGTCTCGAATTCGCCAAAATATAATGCAAATACTATTATAACTCTAATAATCTTTTAATTTGTGTATTGTATTACTCCTTGCAGCTTCTAAGATGTTTTTATTATGGAATTATAAAACATTTCGACGGTGTTTTTAAATTATTTCTACATCACGCATGTAACAGTTACGACAGTATTCTGCTGGCTAGAAATACAATATTTAATGTATGTGGTAACTATTAGTTCACACCAAAATGTTAATATATAGGGTATAATATGGCTACTCCACAATATTCAATAATTTTTTTAGTTATTTTTCCTATATTAATACTATTAATAGTTATGGAGATTAGCAATTTTGATGTTTAATATTTCTGACGTATATATTGGTAATCTTATAAATAATTTATTGGAAAATCTTATAAATAATTTATACAGAATGTTATAAATTCGTTTGGTTTTATTCAAGTTCAATTTTAAAGTTTGTTCAAAGTCAGTAGTATTGAAAAAATCATGAAAATTTGAAGCCGCTAGTATTGTCCATAAGTATTGATAATAGATAATAATAATTGATGTCAATATTTTCGACTTATTATTAAGCAAGGAATCTATTTATAAAGTATTGTGCACTAGATATTTTATACCCTGAATATCTTAAATATCGCATAATCAGTAAGATGATGGTGGTTTTGATGGTTACCAGACTGATTTCAGAAGTAACATGGCTTTTCGGGAGGGTTTACCAAGTCATATAAAGTTTTAAACGTTCCGTCGTAAGGCCACATAAAAATGAGTGTATTTTAATTATTCAAAGCTCACACCCGACTAAAGTATACCAATTATAACAATTTCGTTGTCTGTCCATCCATCCGTCTATCCGTCGTATCTTCAGGTAACGTCTGTAACTTCTTTATAGTAATTTTTTTCTTTATAGTAATTTTTTTAAATATAAATAAACAAATATTTATTGAATTAAATTGAATTACAAAAATGTTTTGAAAGACAAATTACGCAATTATTTTGTCAAATATCTGGTATCGCTATTTTGAAAGATTCTAATTATTGTTTCGTATTGCGATGACCGTCCAACATAACCTGCTATGAAAGTCGCATCTAGAGACCTGGCGGTCTAGAGGCTGGTCTGTCTGTCCGGGAACATTCTTTGTGAACCTTATCATCTTATCCCAGTATCTCTTATTATTTCCTAGACCAGGCAGCAAATAGAAAGGTGCTGTACCAATTTGTTTGAAGTTGGAGTCGCTCTGAATCACTACCGTCTTTCCATCTAGGCATTGGCAGAGCCATCAAGCCGACCTTCGTAGAACTTCCGCGTCAGCACTTTTGATTACTTTGCCAAATTGACACGCATCCCAAGTTGAAGGCAAAGAATTCTTTTTGTCTTAGTGTTGATTTAGATTATTTTTCTGTAGATTCAGTTTCACACCATTCCGTTCGGAACTATTGTTATCCTTTGATATTGTCTGTTTTTTAATAAACGATAATTAATTACACAGTTTCCACGAATTTTCTCCACTTGCACTCGCACTGAAGCGTTTTCGTTTCGCTCTGAATAATGATTTTTGAACAGAAAGGCTCAATTTATTTATAACTCTTAATCAAATTATGCGACTTCAAAGAAGAGGTTTCCGCACGAGTAAGTACTTCTCGCTGTTAATCTTTATTTCATTAAAGTAAATCGTTATCCACGGAGTACAACGTTCACGTCATAACCAGTCCCGATTCAATCGTGGGATTGAATATACGAGTATATTGTCAATGGATCATTCACACCTTGCGTTTGCATCTTGAAATGGATAACTGTGTGCGGAACTGGAATGTATGAATGCGGGGGTGTTTATTGTATGAACTGGATGCAGTGTTAATGGCGCAGACCCTGTTTTGTAAGACGCTTGTAAACAGGCTATTCGGTGCGTATAAGGGATGTGACATTTTGATGAATTTAGATAGTAGAGAGTGATGGTATCTAGGAAATAGAAATGTAATACAATAATAATAATAAATATGATATGAAGATTTGATAGAATCTATGATTCTGTTGAAATATTCAATTAATTTACAAAATAATTTCAAGATATGTGTTGTTTCATCGAATCGCAAAATTATTCCATAAGTAAGAGCTTTTATTGACTTCTTTAAAAAAAATAGTCGTAATTTGTTGATAATGTCCTGGTAACGTATCCTTAACCTAGGTAGATATCTAATTTCCATGAAGTCGATAAATAAGTAATTTGGAAAACAAAGTGTCAGATTACTGTGACCAAAAAAATGAAAAAATCGTTTATATTTGTTAGGTATCATTTGTTGTATTAATTTATAGAATTGTAAAAATGCAAAGAATTAATGTTTACCATTATTTACTTACATTCATAAATGTAATTTTTAAAAGAAAAAAATAACAAGTGATTTTTTTGCAGTTTTCTTCTATTCCAAAATATTTGTATGATTTCAGTGTTTCACCAAATTAGTAGGTAGGTACCTGTTAACTTTGCTGTGTAAATTTGAATTATTTTTCTTTTCATTATTAATGTTTATATGAAGCAAAATAGTAAAATAATTATAATATTGAAAATTAATACGTATACATTTGTTAATTTTATAGTTCAACATTTCACTTACTTTGTGTCTGCAAGTTTGTTTCTGAATAAGACACCATTTTAATTTTCATACTAAACCTGTCATGAAAATCCGCCCAGGACGGCCGTGAAAGAAGTCTGTACGTAGCACCGTTCATCATGGCTACCTTCAGGATGCAAAAAACATAGATAAATTCTCACTACATTATATTTTGTTGAATTCAATCCATTCCAAATTTCATTCATAGGAATTCGTGCAAATATAGAAATTCTTTTTCCCCCTCTCTGGAAATATAGGCACGTCCCCTAAAATCAATATATCAATATATAGTGCGATGTAGTGGGGCCTACCCGCCCGGAGAATTTTTCGGTTAGGTTGGCGGCGTAAAGCCGTGAGGTTGCCCGGCCGGTTTTTTCACAAGATGGCCGCCGGCGCTATGAAGGATGGTGCCGACAAGCTGACGGCGCGTTACTGTTAAAATCTGAACGGGTCCAGATTCGTCGCTAAACGAGTCGTTTTTGGTACGTTTTTACTCAGCAACCTATTTTCATCTCCCCTGTGTAATATTATTTGCATATTTGTAATGACGGATCTTACACAGGACCCGTTCCGCTTCCGTGCTCGGAGCGTTTGACCAGGGATCGGTCGGACATCCGACACACAGAGTAACAATGAGCCTTGGGATGGGATTAGGCACGGATCATCCGCTTAATCATCGAGATTGAGGAGGATCCGCTTGCAGCTGGGCTGTGGCGGTGAGGAGCTGTCTCTAATGGCGGCTGGCCGACGGATCCGTACCTTTGCCGCGGGTCCCTTGGTCAATGGCGAGACTGATTTCCCCTGGCGAAGGCGGACGCCGTCGGAGAATTATGTATAATGGACGGCGTGCACCACCAGAGGCTTCAAGTGGGTATCCATAACATCTTATTCACGCTAGTTTAACTCCCGGTTTCTGCGAGGAATTCGATCAAGAAGGATGGGCATCCCGGGCATCTTCGCTTCGACGTCCAAGGAAACCGTCTTTGTTGTGCTTCGAAATCTAGAACTTTATTTAGTGAAGAGTAACTCTCAGTGTCCACCTGTTTCTTTTGGGTATTCGTCATATTGGAACTTTAGGATCCTTGAGCTCAGTTTTATTTTAATTATAATGTTGTAGCTGTTGGCCATATGGACGCTCCGAGCACGGAAGCGGAACGGGTCCTGTGTAAGATCCGTCATTACAAATATGCACATAATATTACACAGGGGAGATGAAAATAGGTTGCTGAGTAAAAACGTACCAGAAACGACTCGTTTAGCGACGAATCTGGACCCGTTCAGATTTTAACAGTAACGCGCAGTCAGCTTGTCGGCACCATCCTTCATAGCGCCGGCGGCCATCTTGTGAAAAAACCGGCCGGGCAACCTCACGGCTTTACGCCACCAACCTAACCGAAAAATTCTCCGGGCGGGTAGGCCCCACTACATCGCAATATATATATATATATATTATATATATATATATATAACCCGTGTTTCCCTACCCGCGAAGTTTTCTCCACAACCACCCACCACCCACCGGTGGTTATGGTGGTGGATAGCCCTTGGTGTTACATCGAAAATATGCGTGTTTGGTGGGGGTGGCTGTGCGTGGGTGGGAGTGGGTGACGAAAATGTGCTTTCTAACACATTTTTTTGTTATGGGAAGGCCGCAAATGCTTCAGATTGTTTCAAAATAGGCGCGCCGACGGTGTCGGTAAGTCTAGAAGGTTCCGGAAAAACATGCTCTAGAAAATTCTGGAAGAAGAAGGCTCTAGAAAATTCCCCAAAGTTATATAAGGTTCTAAACTGAGTGGCGGAATGTGTCGGTGTGTCTAGAAGGTTCCTGTACATTCAATAAATTTCTTGAAAATTCTGAAAGGAGAATGTTCTAGAAGGTACGCGAAAGTTCTATGACGATCCAAACAACAAACGATAAAAATCAACGCGTGCGAAGCCGCGCGGGCACAGCTAGTTATAACTAAATCTTAATCCTAGGTAACGCCTTGTACGGACTGATAGTTACATAGATATAAAATACAAAATTGTTTCACGTTTTATAAAAATGGTCACGATATGTCGAACAATTTGAAATAATAAATGCTGGAAATTATGTACACGAGTCTCTGACTCTCTCATAGATAGTTTAAAACTATGTTCCCTTATTTTAAATGTTTTGTTGTACCACATTATTTAAATATAAAAAAAACTAACCCATTAATACCACGTTTTTATTACACTCCCTTTCTCATTTACTAGTGGAAACTGGTTTGGCGGGCTTCGGTCGGCCGACGCTATGAAAGGGAGTAATAAAAATTTTCCAAAAATACAAAATTACACTTTAATCAGGTTCCGTGTCTACCAGATGCGTCACAATCTCCATGCAACTTACTGAGTTGTATGAAAAAACCATTAAAAATTTGAAAAATCCAAAATAATACTATAATTATTATTTTTTTAACGAAAATTTGACAGATCTTTTTGATCATCGCCACAATTCTGCTTGCAAAGTTTCAGCTTGATTGGATCACAGGAAAAGGGTTAAAAATCGATCCAAAGTTTTTTTTAACCAATCAATCAATCAGACAAGTTAAAATAAAGGGAGTAAAAATAGGTTGAATCAGATAATTGTATCAATGTAATTGAGTGATTAACATTCCTATATTCCTGTTATCAAATTGTAAAAATTAGAGACAAGTTTGATACAAAAGATCGTACAGCGTTCTCAAATTTCTTTAAAAATGTTCATATCGTGACGAGCACAGGTTCAGAAATCTACTTTCTTATTGAGTATTTTTCTGCAATATACAGAAGGAGAGGCTGAGCTGGAGATTGTATATATTTTATTTTCTCTCCTAAGCAGCTCGGCCGGGTGACTTAGGGTAGTAAAGTGTTGTTATTTTACCGACCTCTTGTGGAGCGCTTTTCTTTAGGTTTCTGCTGGAATTTACAGAATTCAGTCTCTTGTCAATTCAGCTTCAACTTTTTCACCAATTTTTTGCCAAACATTTATCTAATAATTTTAGAGCGAAAATCTGTTTTGGTATACTTTTAAGTTTTATTATTGTGCCTGAAAATATTATTTAAAAGCTTAAAAAATGACAAAAAATTGAAAATCTATATATAAACAATCATGCAAATTGGATGGGAGATATTGTGATGGGTAATTGGGAACAAGGCAAGCACTCACCTTTCTTCCTTCGATTTTGCGTTTCTCCTCTTGCCTCTTCTATATCTCCAAACTTCTAGCGGCGAGGTGTTTCACGTTAATTTCAATGTAAAACACTCGCGTCAAGAATTAAATCTTTGATTCAATTTGCGGTAGTTCACAGCGGAAAATTATGCGGTCACTTTTCTATTCCGACATTTTTTTCTATTGCGATTGCAGCTGTTTTTCCGTATTGTGGCGGCTTCGATTTTCAAAAGTGGAGCGGCTCTAGTACTTGCTTGGTTTCGGGAATGGGTAGGGACTGGGAGAGAAGGAATACCTTTTTCCTAGTTCACAAATTAATTTATGGCGCTAACATGCCGCCCGGGATGAAGGCTTGCCTTCATTAACAAGTGATAGAAAGAAGAAAAAAAATAAAAAAAATAAATAAGAATAATAATGAACTTAACATAGCGTAATAGCGTAGCGTTTTAGCGTAGCGTTTTAGTGTAGCGTTTTAGCGTAGCGTTTTATCGTAGCGTTTCAGCGTAGCGTTTTAGCGTAGCGTTTTAGCGTAGCGTTTCAGCGTAACGTTTTAACGTAGTGTTTCAGCGTAGCGTTTTAGTGTAGTGTTTCAGCGTAGCGTTTTAGCGTAGCGTTTTAGCGTAGCGTTTTAGCGAAGCGTTTAAGCGTAGCGTTTTAGCGTAGCGTAAGAAAGAAAATAAATAAAAAATATGGCGTTTAGCGAACTAAAGATAGGTTAAAAAATAACAAGATTTTTAACGCGTTTTCGAATCATGTTGCGTGCGGAAAGGATCCAGAAGTTTTGTCTCAGCAAGGCTAATAATAGACTTGCTCCAGCGTGTAGATTTTTAGTATGATAATAATCAGCAATTAAGTGAACAATGTGGTCTTTTGCAGGCAAAACGATTGGATGCTTTTGTGTAGAACTAAGTTGTGATTGGTTAAGTCGACCACCAACGCGAATGAATTTAACATCATCTAAGTATGCGTTCAACTTGCGTAAAGCTATAGAGTCTATATTCAGGAAATGATGGCGTTGTATGCATTTAATTATGAAATTCTCTGTTAGTTCTAAATCGTGCGCAGAAATAAAACCGCGTGTTCTCAAGATGTTTGAAATGCGTAGGACATATACCGAAGCGCGTAAGAATTTTAGATAACTTGACATTCGTTGTGCCAATTTGTATATAGCGTTATCTTGCACGTCACTATTAGACGGCACAAGAAGTGACACGGTCTTTGACTCGGGGATCTCCTCGTTTGAGCTTGTAGCAGCAACAGAGAATTGTATAGGCCACTCTTGCATCGGCCGGGTAAGCCATGAGGGACCGTGGTAATAAAAATTGTTATCAATTAGTTGACTTGGCATAACAGGTCGGGATATTATATCCGCAGGATTTTGAACACCTGGCACGTGGAACCAATGTTCAGCCGATAGGTTCTCATTTATGGCAGCGATTCGATTTGCAACGAATGTTTTAAACTTATAAGGAGCGGCGCGTATCCACGAGAGAGTAACTGTGGAGTCTGTAAATGCCAAGATTTTATTTAACTGAACGCGTTCGCAAATGATATCTCGTACGCATGCTATTAGGTTTGAAAGCAGAAGCGCCGCACAGAGTTCTAACCTTGCAAGAGATACACATTTTGGTGAAGCCACTCTAGACTTTGCGCATAAGAGTGTGACTTGTGCTTCATCTTCCTTGTTGTTTACTCGAATGTATAGCACTGCGCCATAACACTTCTCACTCGCATCGGCAAAACCGACGAGTGCTACGTTTGAGTAAGACTGCGAAATACCTACGTGACGGGGTATTTTTAACTTTTCGAGTAAATGAAGTTCTGACTTGAACTGTTGCCACTGACTTTCAATGTAAGCTGGAGCATTTTCGTCCCACTCAAGATTTTGCTTCCAACACTCTTGAACTAATAATTTTAATAACGTGGTAACTGGACCTAACAAAGAAAGAGGGTCGAAGAGTCTAGCAGTTGTGGAGAGAATTATGCGCTTGGTGCATCTATCCGATTGACACACATCGGCGTTAATCTTGAATAGGAATGCGTCATCGGTAGGATTCCATCGGAGACCTACGATTTGTGTATAAGCCTCTTCATCAAATTGAACGAGCTTCGGCAATTTGAGATCAGCGGGAATTTTTTCCATTAATTCGGTACTGTTTGAGACCCATTTACCTAGGTGGAAACCACCAGATTTGAATAACTGGACTAGATCGCTATGAAGTTGGTAAGCGTTGTCAACCGTATCGACAGAAGAAATGTAGTCATCCATGTAAAAGTGTTTTTTGGCTGCCCATGCAGCTGCGGGCCAGCGAGAGCGTTCATCTGCTGCTAGTTGCCTTATGACGCGCATTGCCAGATATGGCGAACTCGAAATCCCAAAGCAAACGCGATTAAACTCGTAAGTTTGGATCGGGTCGCTAGGATGGAATCTGAATAATATACGCTGAAATCGGTGATGTTCTGGTTTCAATTTAACTTGGAAATACATCTTCTCGATGTCTGCTGAGAGCGCAATCGGGAAGAGCCTAAGATTTATTAGTAACTCAAAGATGCTAACTTGCAGATTTGACCCAATATATAGCAGATCATTAAGTGATTTAGTCGAACTTGACTTACAGCTAGCGTTTACGACTATTCGCGTGCGGGAAGTTAATTTTTCCGGGCGATAAACAGCATGATGTGGCATATAATAGCATGGACCGGGTGCGAGGTTATCAATCGCATTGATATAACCCTTGTCAATATAATCTTTAATGGTTTCATTGTAATCCTTGCGTAGTTCAGGAATAGAATCTAACCGTTTTTCCAATTGAAGAAAGCGTATTTTAGCAATTGTGTCTGTACGACCAATTTCCGTTGGTTCGCATTTAAATGGTAATGCTACAGTATAACGTCCCGTCGCATCGCGTGTGAAAGTTTCGGTGAATATTCGTTCGCAAGCTGCGTCATCAGGACTTAAATGTTTTCTAATCGGTACATTTTCCAATTCCCAAAAGCGTTGCGTTAAATTTTCTAAAGAAGGTTCGTCAACTATTGCGTGTAGGGCGCGTTCAATCGGTTGCACGACACAGTCTGCTTTTCCCATGATGACATAGCCAAACGAGGTTTGTATCCCGACTGCATTTGAGTCGGATGACATCACCTTTTGGTTTCCCAGCAAGAAAGGAAATAGTTCATTGCCTATTAAAAGATCAATATCCGCGGGCGTATGGAAATTTTCGTCAGCTAAGGGTAGGCCGTGCAAATGTTGTAGTTTGTGAATGTTCACATAAGCGTTTGGAACTTTATCCGATATAGTGCTGATTACACGTGCGTTTATTTTGAATCTGCAGCGTGCATCAAAGCGCGAATAGATTGTCAAATCAGCGAGGCCAAATACTGGCTTTTCAGAGTTCCCTATGCCTCTGACTGTTGCTGGAGAATTTAAAATATTCAGGTTTAGACGATCACAACAATTTTTTGTAATAAAATGACTTGTAGAACCACTGTCTAACAATGCTCTGATTTTTAATCTTTTGCCGGAATCGTTTAAAGCGTATATTACCGCAGTAGGTAACAGAGTAATCGAATTAGAAGAGCTTGGACGCGTCTGGTTATACGTTACATTGCTATGCATAGAGAGTGGAAAATTGGAAGCGACGGCTGCGTTTGCCGTTTGTGATTTGGGGCGGGCGATGATGTTTGCGCGCGGTTAAGCGACGTATTATCATTAGACGATAAGCGTGTATTTGCCATCGAAGACTCTATGTGAAGTTTAGTGTGATGCATTCGCTGGCAGATGGCGCATCTATTTTGCGATTTACATTTTTTCACACTATGAAAGCCCAAACAATTAAAACATAAATTATTATTTTTCACGAAATCATTTCTATGATGAGAATTTAAAAGAAGAAACTTATCGCATTTATAAAGTGGATGAGGATTATCGTTTTTACAAAAAGGACACTTAGGAAAGCTGTTATTGACAACGAATGATTGCGCAGAATAATTTTGTCTTTTATTATAATTTTTATTAACTTGCGAAGTAGAAGATTTATTATAATTTGAAGAGTTAGTTTGAAAAGACCCTGCGTTACGAAGCGTGTATATTCGGTTTTGTTCCTTCACAAAGGTAATCAATGACTCAAATGTCGGTATATTTTCATGGCGTTTTGCTTGTTCAAAAAGTGTTACAGTTTCTTTATCCAATTTGGATAACGCGATATGTGTAAACGTAAAGTCAGCTAGATCATCTAATTGAAGTTGTTTCAATGCGGAAAATGCGGAATAGAATTTTTCTAAGAACGTGTCTAATGCGTTTTGCGAGGGAGTTTGACTACCCCTGAAATTTAAAATTTGTTCTAGGTATAACGTGGCGAGAGTACGTTTATCTTGATACTTATTTTTTAGCGATTTCCAGAGAATCTCATAATTAGCTGCAATAGGCGGGACACCTGCACATACCAATGAAGCCTTACCAGTAAGTTTTCCGACAAGGTATTGTACCTTTTCCGCGTTTGACAGATGCGGATTCTTATGAATTAGCGAATTAAAATTTTCGTAAAATAAAACCCATTGGTTTGGATTACCATCGAAACCTTTTAATTCTAATGCCGGAAGCTTGCTATTTATTTTTTCGTAATTATTTATTAGCGGTTTTTGATTTTCTAATTTTGTAAGCCCTACTTGTATCGCTTTTATCTGACAATATAACTCGTCGAACGCGCAGAGATCTTTGAAATCGGGTTCATATGTAGAATCACAGCTTAGTATCGTTATATTTAACTGGTCCGTTACTTCAGTGTATTCTCTTCTAGTATTTTCCAATGACTGTATGCGTATGAGAAATAGATCTCGTTTTATTTCTTCATCTACTTGTTTACTTAAGTCATATAAGGACTGCAACATTGAAAATAAACTTTGTTTTTTAGCTTGTAAAATCCGTATCTTGTTTTTTATTTCACTATCTTTGTTTCGCGTAGCCATTTTGAAAATTCACTGAAGAAATGTGTTGATTGTAATTATTTTTAAAAACTGTAGAATTAATCGAAATTTAAATAAATTAAAATATTATTTTTATAATGTGAAAGTTGCAATTAGTTGTGACAACCCTGCTTTAGTTTTGAAAAATCTTAAATCTTGATAATTTTTATTAATAATACGCGTTTCTAATAGAAATAAACAACAATTACTTCGACGTTTGATTTTAAACGTGCTTCGGGTTCGGGTTTTTCCGTCAACCGACGGAAATTACCGAGCGTCGTGTGCCTTCGGCAATGTTCGGCGCTCTCCGTGTTTCCGAGCGTGTAATTTGTGTACAATTTTAAGTTTTCAAATGAGTTTGTAGGTAGTATATTTATTTATTATTCACGCAGTTAAATATATGACGAACGGGAATATATTTTTTTAATATAATAGTAACTACGCCAAGTGATTTTATAAGCGTTATAAGATAAATAAGTGTTTTTAACGAAATGTTTTGAATTGAACAAAGTCGGCGTATGCGGTTGTTTTTTGAGGCGATCACGATAGATACAAGCGGAATCTAGGAAGCGGGTATATCCGGTGGAAGGACCATATGGTTGGGAGATATTGTGATGGGTAATTGGGAACAAGGCAAGCACTCACCTTTCTTCCTTCGATTTTGCGTTTCTCCTCTTGCCTCTTCTATATCTCCAAACTTCTAGCGGCGAGGTGTTTCACGTTAATTTCAATGTAAAACACTCGCGTCAAGAATTAAATCTTTGATTCAATTTGCGGTAGTTCACAGCGGAAAATTATGCGGTCACTTTTCTATTCCGACATTTTTTTCTATTGCGATTGCAGCTGTTTTTCCGTATTGTGGCGGCTTCGATTTTCAAAAGTGGAGCGGCTCTAGTACTTGCTTGGTTTCGGGAATGGGTAGGGACTGGGAGAGAAGGAATACCTTTTTCCTAGTTCACAAATTAATTTATGGCGCTAACACAAATTAACATTATTTCGAAATGAAACCATAATGTTGTTTAAGCATTTTATTTGATATTTTTCTATACCTTGCTATAGATTACCTACGTGTGTACATCGAAAAAAAATTGGAAAACTTAGGTGTTAGACTTTATTGATGATCTAATGTGCAAAAAAATCATCTAGTGCGCTAGTTAGTGGCCAGAAGTAAAAATATCTTTTCAGCAGACCGCTAGTTAGTTCTTTTTTTCAAAGCACAAGAATTAAGATTTGTTTGGTAAAAGTAAGAATATTGATGTGACTGAAATTTTATTTGCGTATCTATGTATAAAGGCCTAAGTTTTCTAAAATAAATAATAATTATTTTAGAGCTCTAATGGTTAAGTAGAATAAGGTGGCCGGGTCATGCCTGTAGGTATCGGCGAGACTCGCAATCAGCCATGCCGCATTACCCAGGAAGATTGCGCAAAGAGGAGGATAGAGTGCAGAGTGGGAGTGTGGAATATCAGGGGAGGAATGGATATGAAGATGAATGAACTGTGTGATAGTATGAATGACGAAAATCTAGACATTTTATGTATAAGCAAAAACATGAAGAAAGGTTGTGAAGAGTTAGAGCACAATGACGTGATGGTCCGGGGTGCTCGAGGCGGACCGAGCGTGCCAGGGTGTTGCAGCGCTGCTCTCAAGAAGAATGGTGGAATGAATGAGAGAATATGAATTTCTCAGTGCCAGACTAATGTGGATCCGGTTCAAAATTGGAGTCACGGGGGTGTTTCTAGTTATAGGCTATGCCCCCGTTAATTCTGAAAGAGACGAAGTGAAAAATTAATTTTGGACAAATGTCAGGGATATAATGAACGTGAAACGAAGCAATGAAAGAATTATTTTCGCAGGTGATCTGAATGGCTGGGTGGGAACACGAAAAGATGGCTTCGAGGCTGCCCTCGGTGTGTATGGTGATGAGAATGGTAAAAGTTTGCTTGAGGTATGCTTGGAATGGAATCTTTTTGTTTCAAATTCCTTTTTTGATCACAAAAGAATCCATCAATACGCATGGGAGAGAGGGAATGAAAGATCGATTATTGATTTTGTTGTGGTTGATTCTAGACTGCCGCTACTTTTGATACTCGGGTGTTTCGAGGCGCCGAGATGGAAACAGATCATTTTCTTGTAGTCTCGAGAATTAACGTGTTTCAAGGCTGGCGGTCCAGAAAAATTACTGTACCGGCTCCGTCTAGAATCAAAAAAGAGAATTTGCAAAAGGACGATTTTAGGGAGAAGTTCAAAAGGAACATTTTTGAAAGGTTGAGTGTAAGGAGGGTGAGTGATCTTACGATAGATGATGCATGGGATCACTTAAAAAATACCCTTTGCGAATCGGCGAAGGAAGTCTGTGGCACAGCTAAACAGGGAAGGAAAAAAATGGATGCATGGTGGAATGATGACATGAAGGAATTAGTGAAAGAAAAAAGAAAAACGTGGCTCTATCTTCTGATAGTGAGTGGAGATGAATACGCGGGGGTAAAATATGTATATATACAATGCGTGTAAGAAAAGTGTGAAAGCAGGTGTGAAAGGAAGGAAAGAGCGGCTGAAAAGAGAGAAAGGTTTGAAAATGTCTAAGAATTTCGGGGAAAACATCAAATTTTTCTGGAAGGAGGTGAAAAAATCTCGTTGTGGGACGAAAAGCAATACTATGAAAGCTATTAAGGCAGTGAATGGAGAAATGTTAATGGATGAGGGTGGAATAAAAGATAGATGGATGAATTATTTTCAGGAAACGTATGAGAGCGAGGAGTCTGTAGTAGAGAAACCCGTCGAGATACTCATGGAGTGAAGTATAAATGCTGAAAATGAAGTCAGCGAAATAAGTATGGAAGAAATAAAGTGTGCAATAAAGCATATGAAGAATGGTAAGGCTGTGGGGTATGATAACGCTGAATATATCAAGGCTGGTGGCCCATTAGTAATTTTGTGGCTTTATACTCTATTTATTAAATGTTTGAAGGAGAACCATAACTCTTTGGATTGGAGGAGAGCAGTTATAATGCCCCTGTACAAAGGTAAAAGGTCGAGAATGAAATTCGGGAATTACAGAGCAATCAGTCTTTTAAGCTCGGTTGGCAAACTTTATGGAAGAATTTTGATAGAAAGAGTAAGGTCTTTGACGAAAGAAAAGGTATGGGACGTGCAAGGGGCTTTTGTGGGTGGAAAAGGATGCACGGATCGGATCTTCTCTCTGCAAGTGTTGACGGAAAAGTTTTTAGCGAAAAACCAAAAACTTTTCTGTGCATTAGTAGATCTGCACAAGGCTTATGATAGAGTTATAAGAGGAAGGTTATTGAAGGTACTCTCTGGTTACAAGGTGAACAGTAAACTTATACACGCAGTTGCATCCCTTTACGAGGGGAGTACTGCGTGTGTAAGAATCAATGGATCATTCACACCATGGTTTGATATAACAAAAGATGTCAAACAGGGCTGCGTAATGTCTCCATGGCTGTTCAACTTGTATATGGATAATTGTGTGAAAGAACTGGAATGTATGAATGTGGGAGCGAAAATGAGTAATTTGATTGTATGCTGTTTACTGTACGCGGATGATGCAGTATTAATGGCAAATAGCGAACAAGACTTACAAAGTCTAGTAAGCAGGCTGTATGATGTATGCAAGGAAAGTGACCTTATTATGATTGTAAACAAGTCAAAAGTGATGATATTCGAGAAGGAGGAAAGTAAGACAACGTGTGAAATACTAGTGGGCAATGAATGTTTGGAACAAGTAGATGAATTTGTATACTTGGGAAGTATGTTCGATAGAAGAGGGAATGTTGAGAAAGATATCGAGAGGAGAGTGACTGCGGGGAAGAGGGTGAACGGTGCATTGAATGCAATAATCTATAACTTTAAAACTAAGTCTGTCTGTCTGTCTGTTCTCTATTCAAATCCACACCGTTTGTTCGATTCAATTCAAATTTTGCATACTTATGCTTTGGAATCCGGCGGGTAACATAGGCAACATTTACCCCCTATTCTTTTACCCCTTCTCCTCCCCCTGACCTATTTTCGATGCGAATGTGAACCGTTTGACCGATCGGACTCAAAATTTGCATACTTTTGCTTTGGGACCCGGCGGGTAACATAGGCAACATTTACCCCCTATTCTCTTACCCCTTCCCCTCCCTCTGACATATTTTCAATGCAAATCTGTACCGTTTGATCGATCGGACTCAAAATTTGTAAATTTTTTTTTAAGGTCTCGGCGGGTAATATATGGAACATTTCCCCCTATTATTTAAAGCCTTCCCCTCCCCTGATATATTTTCGATGTAAATCTGTACCTTTCGACCGATCGGACTCAAAATTTGGACACTAATGTATGGAAGTGAAGCCTGGAGCTGGCAGAAGTAGAACGAAAGTAGATTGAATGCAGTGGAGATGAGATCCCTTTGACGTATGTGTGACAAATGCATGTATGATAGAGTAAAGAATGAAGATATTAGGAATGAATGTAAAGCTGATCGTAGCATAATTCATAGAATAAAAATAGGGTCGCTCAGGTGGTTTGGGCATGTTGAGCGAATGAATGAGGAAAGAATGGTAAGAAAGATATATAATGCAAGTGTTGATGGCGCCAGAAAGAGAGGGCGACTACGGAAGACGTGGCATGACCAGATTAACCAGATACTGGAAGATGGTCATGTTAGAAGCCTCAACAACCGTCGAGCTTGCATGCGAAGACGTATGAATGTAGATGAGGCGAAAGTTGTATGTCAGGACAGAAGAGTATGACGCTCTTTCCTCTCTGCCTATCCCCACGGGGAAACAGCGTGATGGTAAGTTAGTTAGTTAGTTAGTTTTCTTAAATTATAATTAAGCACTAACAGAATTAAAACCAATCTGCGAATGATAACTCCATGGTTATAAATTTGAATATTTCAGTTTATTTTCTTTCTTAATTTTGTCAACATTTTTATTCAGTAATAACCGATTTTTTCAAAAATTTGCTATAACATTAAAAAAATTCTTCTTTTAAACCATTGGTTAAATATCAAAAATATTATTTTACTGTACTACGTATAAAATTTACATATTACATACGTCAGAATATATATACTTAATTTTTAATATACAAATACTGCATTTGTTTTTGTAACTGACTGTTGCGGTAAACAGCCGATCACGTGCGTTTTAAAATGTTAAGCATATTTGAATTTTTTTTTATAGTAGCGTAAGGATTTGATTACGTTTTAGAATAATCTTAATATGCCTTGCCAATCAGTGTTGAGACGCTCTAATGCAGTTGTTACCCTGTTATTGCAAACATTCTTCTCCGTTCGCCACGACTATGTTCGCCACCCACGAGGATCGCTGTCTTCAAGAACTCTCATTCACTTTTCTCCGCGATACTTTCATTTTGTTCAGCATATTGTGTAGAATTTTTTTGTTTTTTTTTATGACATTTTTGTATCATGTTATTTTTCACGGCATCCCACAGATCTGAGAGCTATTGTTGTCCAGAGAAGTAACGTTGTTGCTGCTTTTTCCACGTGATCGGTTTAACGGGCGAAATATCTATTCTATCAAACTTATAGCACTTTAATCAGTAAAAATACTGTTGCTCCAATAGATAAATTAATATTTATACGATATGCAGTAAAAATATAACTTAGTGAGTATTTATAAATTACTGGATTCTTTTAGTCTGTGTAAATAATATGAAAAAGGTTACAAATAAATAAACATGAGTGCTGCATTTTTTTTTTTCAAATAACTCTATAGGACAATAATTATCCAATGAGTGAGAAACGTCATTATCGAAATGCATCAAATTTCGTTTTTGTATAATTAGTTTGTTAAGTCATTAACAGAATATTTATTTACTTGAACGTTGTACTGAACCAAATTTTATCTCCACTGTGATCGCCACCACAATAGAATGTTTGTAAAATCAGGCGTAATTAATTTTTATTGGTAATCTATTTTATTCTCCCACAATTTTTGTCCATTGACAAGTGTATGAATGTTTTCAGAAAAATTATTGATTTAATTTATATTGTGATGTATACCAACTATTTATTATAACAAACAAATAAATAGAGGACACCGTAAATAACTAACCTCTTCACCGATTAAAAAACATACGTAATCGTATAATAAAGGTAGGAGTAATAGTAGTAAACAGTAATAGTAAAGTTGAAGGTCAAAAAGTGTTCTATATTATATTGAATTTTTCTTTAAGAGAACATAAAACAAAAACACTTCGCTTGAGAAAAAATTTTAAAAGTCAATATTTATACGGAGAACTTTATTATGGAAAGCTATTACATCTCACAACTTTTCGATAAATAAACGAACAGGACTGTAAGAATGGTGAAATGTTATACTTTTAAAAAGATTAAAAAAAAAATTGCTAAGCGCCAAAACAGGCATGGCGTGTTCACACATTTTATGCTTGATGGTATTGTTATCTAAATATTGTCCGAAAATATTTCTTTAAATCAGCAATTACATATATTTAAGTCAAAATGCAGTTGGTAGATGCATCGACTGCAAGCATAGATTTAAAACCGTTTCAGACGAAGCCGCTCGTATCCACACTGCAACAAGACAAGAATTTACAAAGGTACAAAATCATACATGCTGGTTTTTTGACTGTCACGTCAATAATCATAGTGAGTTGCAACAAAATATGTGTTTAAATTTTGGTAAACAGTCTAAAAATAATGTTAACAGAAGTTACAGAATTCCATAGTTAGTAAGTGAAGAAAAATGAAAATTATGGTTCCTCTGTAGTTCGTTTGCTTTAGTGGTTCGCCTCCGCATCTTGGCTAAGCCAGTAGCATGGTACGTGCCACTGTTGGTAGATGGTGACCTGTGTCTGAAGTTACCACAAATCAAATCCATTATATATCATCATCATCATCATTCGGCACATTAGGATATCGAGGTACTGACCTGGTGCGGCTATTGCGCCGAGTGTCCTAAAGATTTCATCGAATCGCCTGTATCACTCCAGTTCAAAACCTGTAATCCATTCATATATTATTTTAATGTATCCGCCCACCTCATTTAAAGGGCATTCAAGTATATTATTGACTTTTGTCAGTTGACCAGCAACTTCATATCGATTTAAAACTAAAAGCTACTATCGAACATACTTATTATGGAGGATCTAGGCCTACCCGGATTCTAGTTCCTCGAGCGTGCCAATGGACCAATCGCGCTCGAGACCGTCCCACCAATGTATTTAAAATCACCCAACCTAATTTGTTTAGTCAATCCGAAATAATTTTCAAAAAATACGGTATACATGTAAAAGTATCTATTCTATCTTTTAAATATATAAACGCTTTCACATCAAAAATATTGTATGTAAATTAAATGCTTAATTTTGTATGTAACTACCAGACCCTTAGATTTACAATTTATACACAACCTTTTATTTAAAACAAATTAAAATGCTCAGTAATTCATTTTAATAAAACATAAAAAAAAAACATTTTTTCATACGCATTTCGCAACAAGCATACTAAATTGTTCACATTTTTATCGAGCTATAAAACTGTTCATATTCTATTACAAAATATCAAATTGTAATATGCTATTTGAGTGGTACCACTTGAATATTTTTTAAAATATCGCATTTTATGTACTTCCAAAACGCTAATAACTATTCCTAATAACTATCCAATTCTAGCAATCTATGTACTGTAAATGGCCTCACTCACACACGTGAGAACTAGTATTTAATAACCTGAAACAATAATTTATAATAATGCTTTAAATTTTTTTATTAAAAATAGAGATGCGAACCCGGAATACGTGTCAAATCAATATTCAAACTAAGCTAAATGCTTGTGCTATGAAAATAGGACTAAATTGATGGTCTGGAGTGAGGTCTGAACCCTCAACCTTCGGATCACGAGGCGAGAGTCCTAACCACAGGACCAATAAGTTACTCTATTTAAATTCTATTTTAAAATCGATTTAAAATAGATTTAATACAGAATCAAACAATTTAAATTATATTTAAAAATTAAAATTCAAACTATTAACATACTATAAACTCTCTTAAAGAGTGAATAAAAGTATCAACTATATTATTGATGAATGTTGCATTAACACTGTAAAGATTATTTATGGTGACCAATAAGATGGAGGGAAAGTAAATATTTTGTTGACTCTACTTGAGTTTAATTATATTTGTATATTTTACCACCCGAGTTTCGAGAGTATCAGGATCTTTTATCGACAGGTGAAGTATTAAACCTAATAATAAAAATAGTTTAATCAAAAACATTCCTGTTTCTTTATAATTGATTATATGATAATGATTAATAAAATTATCATATTTAATAATAATGATAATGAAATATTATGATTTTAGTAGAAGCTCGAGTTAGTCCGAATTACGTTTATGAAACTTCACATGTGTTTATATAAGTACAGAAGAAAGGCTTTGGTCTTGGCATTTCAAATAGTTTGCCAAGTGTGTTCACTATTAAGTTTCATTTTAAAATGCTATGTAGATTAATAAATTACAATAAAACACATGTGAATATTTAAAACAATTTTGAGGAACGATACAAAATTAAATATTCTTAGGTTAAACGGTAAAATAAAAATCTTCTGATAGGAATTTGTTTGGTATTTTTTTACAAAACAAATTAAATTTAATAAATATTTTCACAAAAATTTAGAAATGAAAAACTTAAGCGTGAAATATTTTATTGTCGGAAAGTAACCTGTCGGGAAATCGGCATGTCGGGCAGTTGGCTGTCGGGCAAGTGTGTAACTGTCGGGAAGTTGACCCGCCTACATACAGTCTAAGTATAGTTCCCTGGGGTACACAATGCGTTTTAAATTTTTTTCTACTGTAATTTCCTTCCAATGAAACCACTTGAATATATGAAAAGAATTTATTTCGCAAGCACATCTACGTCCATTTTTTTTCACATTTAATTTACGTTTATAACGCAGTCGAAATGACGGCGTTTTATCCGCTCGAGCTATTGAGTACACTTCTTCAGGGGCGTGGATACAAATGACGAGTAATCCTCGGTGTCAAACTGGGCAAGCGCCTTGGATGGCGCCTTGTAATATCGCGACCAACCCCGGATTCTGCTGCTGGGTCCCCAGATCATGTCCTTCGTAGGTTGCTGTCCTCTCGTCGCTACTGGAGTAACTATCGATTCCTCTACCGGATCGCCAGACTAGAGCCTCTGTTAGTTACGTTTTGAAAGCCGGCTAGCGAAGGCCAAAGGCTCGGACTTAAGATTAGTTAAGATCTTTATATGATGTCTGTATTTGTACTGTATTCACAACAGCGCAGAACATACCAAAGCATTTGTGTTCTGTAGTATTTAAACATTTTTAGTCATGTTCCACTGATATTTTATCAGCGAAATTGACGCCATTTCTTAGTATTACTAGGTCCTTGGCGTACTTAATATAATGACAACCACCTTTCGTGTGTGGGTTTGATAACTATGGCGGGCGCCATTATTAATATTATTAATAAAATGTAATTTTAAAAGTGTTTTAAAATTAATTAACTTAGTCACATTCATTAAATTGACTACACAATATATTATAATATATATAAGGTACAATGGGAATTGTTTAATCTTACATATCAAATAGAAATATCGATTGTCTGAAGCAGCGAACACTAGATGTCCCCTGCTTCAAAAAATCGTAAAATTCGCAGAGGTTTTTTGTCTGGAATTTAAAGATTAACGCAACAACTTTTATCTCACACCATCATTTCTCTGATGGTTTTCTAAATATCCACTTACCCATTATCCAAAAACCCTTAATTAGAAAAACGATTTAAAAAACCCGGGTAAAACTGGATAATTAAGCTATGAATAAATGAACCAAAAAAGTAACAGAAAAAAAATGTTATCTTAGTAGTTTCTCATCTGATCTGATATCTCTTCCGCCATTTGAGATTTTTTTAGCTGTCCTATTTTACCCTTACTTCTGGGTACCCTTCTTCAAAATATGATCCACTCAACTTTTTCTCATCAATGTAGGTATACAACTGTTTCAGGCATTCAAATTAAAATCACTAAAAACAGCGTATTTGAGTTAAAAATATTTTAAGGCTCTGGACGTAAAGTTTAAACCGAACACAAGGGAGGGCTGCACGCGCCATACGATTCCCGAAGAGTGGCACCACCGATCGATCTTCACGTTGGACTGAATGGCCCGCCACTTCCCTTCCCGGGGTGGGGATCAATCACCCGAGTGATGCGTAGGCTTTCAGGCTGAGAGGGAGGATTATCCCCGGCAACCTCTTAAGAATCCGTTCCTTTGAAGTCCCGAGAAACGGCTGCCCTTTCTGTTTGTCAATGTGTTTGCTCGACATTGAAATGAGCGGCGTTTCTCGAAACGCCGCTTAGGTGAAACACTTCATTTAATTTATTTCTGAATGATTTAACAAATTTCCAGCAACAAAATTCTATTACATTTTACGGCTCAACAATGTCTCAGAATCTAAATCCGATAATTTTTTTTATGTCAAAAAATTAAAGAATGTTAAATGTATTATCAATTTTTCGTTTATTTATTTAAACCAATCGGTCAAGAAAATTATTATTTTATACTTAGGTACATCAGTATGTTAGAAATAGAGATTTTACATGAAAATAATGTGAGTCTTGAATTTAATGATTTGGAATCATTAGAAGTAAGCAAAGAGTGAAATAGCTGCCAAAAACCATCCAATTATACCTAATATAACCCAAATAGAACTAGCCCTAGTCTAAAAATATTTCAAATTATTTCCGAATTTTTTATTTATTTTCAAAATAAATTTTGCGAACAAAACACTATAATTTTAATAATATTTTGAGTATGTCCAAATTTTTCAAGAACACAATACTAGATTTTATCCCCAGGGGAATATCAATAATAATGAAGATATACTATAGATGTCTCATAGAGACGAAACTATATTTTTATATGGGAAAGTAGGTATGGAAGTAATTTTGGGTGTTCGTATGGCTCACGACCTACCGTACGGCTGACTTAAGTGATCACTTTACACAATGTAACGTTCACCATTTTCATCCATGGTACAGTAGCCGGCAAACATCTTGAAATTCTACGGCGTAGTGGGGGGAAGTTTGCGCATCTACCTTTCCACCAAAGAGACCCAAATTTCGTCTTCTGCGCATTCCCCCACCACGTCAAAGAATTTCAAGAAGTTTGCCGGCAACTGTAGAGTAACAAATCTATAAATTTTTTGGAAGTTGTATATAATATGTATGTTTAAGATACACAACTAGGATCATACACGGATGTGAGTTGTATTTTTATTACAGCAACGAGCATTGCAAAGCTTTTCATTTCTATAATTCAATACAGATGTTACTATTCATAATAAGGTATCTATATTTTGATTGGAGTTTTTAAAGAAATACGAGCACCAGATTACGCCTGAAAATTATTTTAATTTTTAACTCCCTTATATTATAGTGAATATAAAAAAATAAAAAAACTCTGATCTATTTATTTCACTAAGTGTTTTTCTCTCTACCCTGAATAATTTTGTTTTTGAATAAATACTCTTTTTAGAGACGCCTTGACTATCTACCAGGATCATAAACGATCATTTGATAATCTGCAAGTAAATTAAAATTAGTATTTAGTGAAGGAAAACATCATTAGGTAACATAATGAGTTTTCTATACATTACCGGTAGCTCATTGGACACTTTGAGTTTTAACGTTCAACGTAATTACCTGTACTTTGTAGGAAATAATTTATTCTATCCATTATATTTAACGTTACATTGTTTAAGATATCTTATCTTCTTGTGAGAGCTTTCTGGGATATTTTGCCGTGTGGGTACAATCTTTTTGTCCGATGTATCGGATCCCATTGCACTATCCATCATCAGGGCTGATAATAGTCCACCTGATGATGGACTCTGCTTCTCCGATCCGAAACGTCGGCTAGAACGGTCATATATACGATAGAATACCACAGAAAACTCTAAACAGAAGATTCTGAACCGTCTTGAAAAATTGAAAACACAGAAATATATTTTCGAATATGTATTTTCTATTAAAATGAAGAAATTTTATAATATTTAAACAAAATGAAAGTAAAAGTTTATTATATAAGTAATTTTAAAGAATGATTTGTAACTAAATTGGTATATTTAAAAACTATTAAATAGAAAATTTGTAAATAACTACATAGGTACATTTAAAAATTAGAAATGTAATATTTTTATATAAACAAATGAAGGACTTGATTTTGTTGTTTAAACTAAATTAAAATTCAAAGGAAGTTGTTTCAGGATTTTATTATTAACTTGATATTCTTAAAATCTTGAAAATACCCCTTTTTACATTTTTATGTTTAAAGTGCCTGTCTTTCAAAATCGAATTTTTATAAAAGTGGAAGTAAATAAAAAAATGAATTTATATATTTAATAAACGTTTAATTCATCCCAATACAATATGTTTTAATCGTGAGCTAACGAAAGTTTTGAATTTGTGCACTAAAAATCATTATGATTTTTATTTTTTACGCATTTAATATTTAAGCCGATCTGAATGTCTCCCTGACTCCCAGCCTCTTGCGTTTTGCTTCCAATTTTGTCCACTAACTTGCTTTATGTTATCTGACCTTCAAGTTTGCCTTTCTTGATTGGCACAGCTCTGTGGTTAAATTTATTAATTTAAGATTTAAAGTTTCGATAGAAAATTAATATTATTTTTACTACTTTGAAAATAGTTCTTAATATTTGAAATATGTACATCGTATGATAATACTATAAGCTACTAACACCACCATTACAAACTATAATATTTTAATGGTGTAAGGGATTTAAATTAAATCCTGGTCAGCCCGTTGAAAATAAAGTAAACGTAAATTATTTTAAAACAGATAAACAATTAATAAATACAAATTTTATTTACAAACATAACACTTTTAAAAATAATTTCAATAAAAATTATAATTTATAGAATTAAACTTTGTTTACACCACTTTTTTATTATTGAAAAAATTCAACAAAAATAATCAGGTCCTTTTTGCAAATAGGTAGTTATCTTTTAAATTTATTTTCATGTTAAGTAGGTACTTTATAGTATCCATTTTCCATATATAACTTTTTAATATTTTGATTATCTATACTTCGATTTTTAAATTTTATTTTTATTATCCTGATGAAGGAGCCATTGGTTTCGAAACATGTTGAATTTTTTCAATAATAAAAAAAGTGGTTTAAACAAAGTTTAATTCTATAAATTATAATTATAATGTCACCACAAAATAATTTTACTGTATTTGAAGAAAAAATTCAATAAAAATGTTTAACCGTATTTTATTTCATAGGTTAGTCATCCTAGGTGCAGTCAAATGAAAATAGAGAACCTATTAAAATTAACCCGCACATTTCAGCACGTTTATTATTTTCGTACAGAGAAACTGAAGAACATAAATCTTCATTAAATGGGTGAAAATCTTAGTTAACTACCTTTCTTGAATGAGATTTATATCGTAACAGTATTTGGTCGTCGAGTACGATTTGCATGATTTAAGAAACTGAAAATTCCCTAAAACTATTTTGGTGTAGAATAATTCTGTGAAAATATTGCTTTAAAACTTGGCACCTTCGTAACCGAGTAATTTTCAAAATATAATTGCAAGTCAGCTGATACAATAGACGCGCTACAAAAAAAAATTTACTTCACTCAACCATAAATGAATTATTTAGCTCACTAAACAGAGCAGTCTTATGGTATAATAAGTTATTATAGTTAATTTACTATCCAAAACTAAATACGTTTTGATGTGCTTTAATTTTTTCAATCACAAAATTGATTTGAGGAGTGAACCTTTTTTTAAGTAACGTTATTCTATGAAAATATAATATTTTAGGTGTGTGTATTTATTCATTTTCAAAAATATTAATCCATTCTGGCGTCACTTTTTTTGCGAAAAGCAGCCTAGTTCTTTGACTAGCGGATTCATATGCTCGAGGAGTCAAGGACCCATACTAGGTTGAAGAGTAAAGAATGACGATGATGATGATACTGCCTTTAATACTCATAATAAAAATACACTTTAAAAGATATCTAAGACTAGTTAGTGGTCACCAGCAAGAGCAACATATTTTTTAACGGCCAACGACAGTTGCCATTAAAAGTACGAGAGCAACCATGAGAGCGAGCAGAAAGAGAGCGGCTTTGTGTAAAACCTTAGTTGTCGCTAGAATGTCTGCTAGTCAGGTGCCTGTTATAAATGAGCAAAGAATTGAATCAAAGGAGCTCATTTTGTAAAATGATTTATGTTGGAAATAATTTATAACGCCTCCCGGCACACGATTCTCCCGATTCGTGGCCTGAAATAGAATTGGGTCTAACGATAGTCAGTCTGAATTTAATAAAAATGTATTCTCCACCCTTCAGGATACTTAGCGTGAGTGGTGAAGTTTCTAAATATCGTGAATGTTGGAATTAATCCCCTTTAGTGGAAAATAACATTCGTTACATTTTATATCTATTGTATTTATATACGTGTATATTATTTATTTATTAATACAGCACGGAATGGTGTTCCGTTCCTGATTAAATTGTAATAGCTATGATTTTTGACATGTAGTGTCCATTCTGTAAGGAAATACAAGTAACACTTATAATAAACATGTCGATATTTAGCAGGAAGTAATTTAATGAAATATTTCACAATTAATGACGGAAGTTTTAAGACGAAGCCATTTTAAAGATAATTTATTTATCACGTTTAAAAGAAAATATAATAACTATAATATTACATTGCAAAAATTGACAGTCTTGCAGTGGTCGCAAATGTTGTGTAACATCTTTTTTCAGTAACGCTTCGTTAGATTAGATTATTTATGTATTATACATTTATATAAATGTGCTTAAATTTGTTTTTTCTCTTTTGGTTATACAATGAATGAAATGTAGTAACATTGTAACATAAATTGTGAAAATGAACTTGCAGACAAAAGTCTTTTAAAAAGTTTTGTGGGTCTAGTGATATTTAAAATATGTAAAGAAAATAAATAGATAAATAAAAAAAAACGACTCATCTAAACAAGGAGTCGGCAAAGAAGTCTGTGGCTCGAGCAAGCAGTTTGGATGAGTCAGTTAAGAAGTCTGCGGCTTTCCATGAGCCGAGCGTAAAGATGTTAAACATTAAAAATTTCAAAATAATCTGTTTATTCATACTGCAGGGAAAATCTTCAAATTGTGTGAAAAAACACAAAAAACTGGTTTCGAACCAAAATGATAGGTAGGTACCATTAAACATACATGTGGATATGACAAATTCACAGCTGATTTTATAAATATTTATTCTTAACAGGTTAAATTATTAAATTGCTTTATTTTGGATAAAATTGTTTACAACCAAGTTTTTTGTCAGAATCAATATAATGTATATTGTAAAATTAATAATTCGAAATCTAAACATTTTTTCATTTCTACTTCCTGTTACACGTTTCCATCGTATTCACGAAATTAGTCCCGTAAACCGAGCGTAAAGATGTTACATATCAAAAAGGTGAGAAAAAACTTTAAATTTATTTATAATTATTTAATATATCCACTTGGTAATGGATGGTAGTCATATGTTAAATTTGTTCGTACCTTAAGGTAATTAACGTCCAATTGTTGTCGATTTTTAAAATATTTTTTTCCTTTGGATTTGTGTCAATTATCTTCATATTCGAAGGGCATTTAAAAAATTATTAGATAGATTAAACAGTACATGAATGGTGGGATGTGTAGGTGTGTTCGAGTTGTGTACTCTGTAATATTCCCCACCGATCTTAGTTTCACAGTTTCGCTGCGAAACAAAACTGTACCACGCATATGAAGTACGATGTTTAAAAATATTTTAAAAAATTGAGTAATAATGTAATTCTTACTTGATTGTATACCATAAAAAATATGGTCTGGACAGATTATTTGGTATTTATATTTAGTAGTATTTTGTGAGAACTCCGAGAATGTGATGTGAAGTAGCAAAAACTGCCGTTAGATCTGGCGTTATATTTCACAGCTTTTTTGTCTGGCATATGCAGGTTAATGGTATTACATAAATGGTGATATTCAGCTGGTAATGTTACTTTAATTAAAAGATAAGAAGTTTAAAATTAACGAAATAATAATGAACAACTCATCAAAAAAAAAGATGAACGCCAAATTGTTTATTCCGAAATAAGATTTCTTTCATCAATTTAAATCAGGTTGTTACAGGGAATTTAAGGAGACGTGAAATTAATATTTACAAAAATCCAAATCGAGAGCGATGCTAGAAAGTAATATCGAACTGTTCATGAAAAAAAAATTCAGAATATTTTGAGTTTGTTCAAATCTTTCAGAACAGTGCTGGATTTATGTCACAGAGACATTATTAATCAATTAGTGTATATTATAGATATCTCACAGAGACGAAACTGTATTAATTATGGGAAAGTAGGTATAGAAGTCATTTGGGTGTAACAGGACTTACGACCTGTCTTTTTATGGTTGGCTTAAGTGATCACTTTACACAATTGTAACATTCGCCATTTCCACCCATGATAGAATATACCATGCTTATTCATTTTTTGGAAGTTGTATATATGTTCAAATTGCGTGAAAAGCTTTCATATATGAGTTGTAAGCGCCTTTTTCCATGCGGCTTGTACAAAGCCATTTTCATTCCCCTAAAATAAATATATATAGGTATATTCTATCATGGGTGGAAATGGCGAATGTTACAATTGTGTAAAGTGATCACTTAAGCCAACCATAAAAAGACAGGTCATAAGTCCTGTTACACCCAAATGACTTCTATACCTACTTTCCCATAATTAATACAGTTTCGTCTCTGTGAGATATCTCTAATATACACTAATTAAAAAAAAATTGTTTGAAATACCGATAATAATATATACGTAAAAATGATTAGAAGGCGAGCAAAAGTTTACAGAATCAAAAAGTAGATTAGGTAATTTTATCAAAAGAAGTCATTTCAGAGCACATTTTAACGACCGTTCCTGTAAATAAATGATTATATTAATGATAATATTGTAATTGTGGCGTCTCGAGGCCCGCCCGTCCGATACCGTCGGCGTCGGCGTCGGCTCGTTTTTCACGGGCTCTTCCGCTCCCGGGAACAAGTGTCCGGCGGGAGGGGGCGCTTCCTCTTCTCCGGTGGAAATGGCGGCGGTCCCGTTTCCGGTAGGTAATATAGGATGCCTTAATGTGCCATTACAGCCTTCTCACGACTAATCATCGAGGCCCCACGCACGAGCGTGCGTACATTGTCATGTCGGAACCATAATTGTTATTAGGATCGTGTGAACGTATTTTAAATGGCTTGTCATGTTACACGGCAATGGATCGTAAACTAAGGCCGCCGCTTCTATGAAAAAAGGAGTGAATAAGAAAAATTCAGTAACATAGCTTTTGCTTGTTTTAGAGAATCAGACAGTAACATTGCACACACCACTAAGGATTTAGTTATAGGACGCTCTATTTAAATCACTTAGAACGAATTGGCAAAAGAGGAATGAAAGTAGACTGAATGCGGTGGAAATGCGGTGACTAAGACGCTTGTGTGGAAAATCTTTGGTCGATAGAGTGAGGAATGAACAAATTAGAAGTGAATGCAATGCTAGCTGTAGTGTGGTAGATAGAATAAAGAAAGGAGTGCTGAGATGGTTTGGTCATGTGGAACGTATGAACGCGAGGAAAGGATGGTTAAGAAAATATATGAGGCGAATGTTGAAGGCAACAGGAATAGAGGGCGTCCGCGAAAGACCTGGCACGATCAGGTACTACAAGTATTTGAGGATGGCCCTGTTAAAAGCCGCAACAACCGTAGAACGTGTATGAGAAGATGTGTGAATGTGGCCGAAGCAAAAGTGGTGTGCCAGGATAGAAGAGTGTGGCATTCAATCCTCTCTGCCTACCCCTGCAGGGAAACGGCGTGATGGTTAGTTAGTTAGTTAGTTAGTTTAGAACTCAGGTATAGGATTCTAGATCGCCACTAGCTTCATTTTATCAAATAGATTTTAAATTATCTTAATAAAAATCTATTAGATAAAAGCAGATATAAGATCCATTAGATTAAAGTTATATTATTTAAGAAAAGTTTAAGATTTTTTCAGGTAATCATTCTGCCCTCTATTGAACATAATATATATTGACAAAAAAAAAATCCATTCAGATTTGTAAAAAGATAATAAATAAAATTAAGTGATTCTGTAAACCTTTTTTCGGTACGTTTAAATCTGAAATCATATCGAATCGAAAAATATCAGAAAATTGATTAAGACTTTGACTTTTTTTTTAAAAATTAAGCCTCGAGTCGTGGATGCCTCTTACTCACATTTTTTTTTAAAAGTCTACAGGTTTAAATAATACAATAATACAATAATACAATAATACAATAATACAATAATACAATAATACTTTAATATAAGTCCAGATACTAAGACATTGTTAGTAATGTATGTTGTAAGAAAATGTATTTGTTTTAATAAATTTAAATAGATTGAGTCATTTGTCATGTGCCTGTGCGTACCAGCGTTTCTCCAAGGGTTCGTCAGGTTTGGGATTCTTACATGATTTAATAACAGGGGATGAAAAGTGTAATAAGATTAATGAAAAAAACATACTGAATAAAAAAAATATAAACAAATTGTTTGAATCCTGAGAAGTCCTTACTATCCAAAATCAGAAAGAAATAGATTTACATCCACAGACTTCTTTTAAAATGCAAAATCAAAAGAACTTCATAAAAATGGTATTAAAACTTTTTTTATGCCTTAATGTGGGTCATTTTATGTTGTATGTCAGCGTTCCCAACCTTTTTTGGCTCGCGTATCACTTGGTAGTACATCACGCTTAATTGTACCACTTCGTAAAAATGATTATATTTCGAGAAATTTGTTATTCTATTTGCATTATAAATTTTATAGGATGACTATGTTTCCCACGTCTCAATTTATTTAAGTTTAAAAAAAACCAAAGATTTTATTTTTTCTGATATAAATTAAACATTTGAACTTACCATATCACAATGTTTTTTTTTTTTAATAAAAGGTTCCGAAGCTCATTTCTTGTCGAAATTCAAAACAAGAACTTTGAAAGAAGTATTTTTTAACAACTAATTTTTATTTAAAAAAATTACAAATAATTAAATTTTTTTCCCAAAATTACCGATATTAATAGAAAATATATGTGTATAAAATTAATGAAACACGGTAAATGTAAAAATTCTTATGGTGAAAATGAGACAATTTACACTTTCATTTTTGCAAATTAACATCAGCGACGCAGGTGATTTTTTTTTTAAATATAATAATATTAATGAAATTGTATTTAAGAATATTTTTATTTTATTTTCGAAAATAATAGTTATAAAAGTGTTGCTTAAGATTATTATATATTTGTTATCAAGTTATAATTTTTAAATAATTTTTACGAAAATATAAGCACTATAAAAAAGAAAAATAAATTTAATGAGATCATTGTGCTTGTTTCGAAGAATATATTAGGTCCTTACATATGAAATTGGCGTTTTGCCGTGCTGGCAAATTTGATCTCAAATATCTTCTCTTTGGTTCGGAATTCCAAATCCAAATTTATACAGCTATTTACTCATGTATTTGTGTTTTGAAAATTATAATTCATTTGTTTTTTCCTCAATTGTTTTTTTCTTTGCATCAGTCAGTTTACAAAATGAAAAACTTGAAATATCGCGTTATTTACGAGTACGAGTTCCACCGTGGCACCAGTGCTGCAGAAACGGCTCGAAGGATTAATGATGTGTATGGCGACGATGCCGCAAAAGAAAACACAGTGCGTTTTTGGTTCCAACGTTTTCGTTCTGGAAATTTCGACCTGCAGAATAAGCCCCGTGGACGGCCGGAGACCGAAGTTGATAATGAAGAATTGAAGGCTATTGTGGAAGCGGATCCATCGCAAAACCACATCTGAGTTAGCTGCAGGCTGCGGTGTTAGTGATAAAACTGTTTTAATTGACTTGAAGCAAATTGGTAAGGTGAAAAAGCTTGAAAGGTGGGTACCTCACGAATTGAGTGAAGCAAATCAACAAACGCGCGTTGACTGCTGCGTTGCATTACTCAACCGGCACAATAATGAAGGGATTTTAAATCGAATCATTACCTGTGATGAAAAGTGGATCCTGTACGATAATCGGAAGCGCTCATCGCACTGGCTGAACCCTGCCGAACCAGCCAAACCATGCCCCAAGCGAAAATTGACTCCAAAAAAGTTACTTGTGAGCGTTTGGTGGACTAGTGCTGGTGTCGTTCACTACAGCTTTCTTAAATCTGGCCAGACGATTACGGCAGATGTCTATTGTCAGCAACTGCAAACCATGATGGAAAAGCTAGCTGCTAAACAACCGAGGCTGGTTAATCGCTCTAGGCCACTGCTGCTTCATGATAACGCTAGACCACACACTGCACAACAGACGGCTACCAAATTAGAGGAGCTTCAATTGGAATGTTTAAGACATCCACCGTACTCTCCGGACCTTGCCCCAACAGATTGCCATTTTTTTTCGAAATTTGGATAACTTCTTGCAAAGGAAAAAATTCAACTCCGATGGGGCAGTCCAAACTGCCTTCAAAGATTTTATTGATTCCCGTCCGAATGTTTTTTTTAGCAAAGAGATCGATGAACTACCTATGAGATGGCAAAAGTGCATAGATAACAATGGTACATATATACTTATATTTCATATGTAAGGACCTAATATATTTTTTAAATTTGGTTCAAAAGATGTGAGATATAATACAATAGTTTAAATGATATTTTTATGACCGATTTTTTTTCGCGTACAGTTGCCGGCAAACTTCTTGAAATTCTTTGGCGCTGTGGGGGAATGCGCAGAAGACAAAATTTGGGTCTCGTTGATGGAATGGTACATGCGCAAACTTCCCCCCACTACGCCGTAAAATTTCAAGATGTTTGCCGGCTACTGTACCACCAATTAACCACTCGCGTTCCACCGGTGGTACCATAGGTTGGGAACCGCTGGTTTATGTGATTCAATAGCAAAGTTGATTGAATTTAAATATGGTATTTTAAAATAACGTTACAAAATTATTATTATAAATTTGCTGTCGCACTAAGCTTGCCGAATCTTATTGATCCAATCCCACATGAAATCCCACAATCCAGCATGAAAGGATCAGTGGAGTATGTAGATTAGAATAAGGGATACTATAAAAAATAATATAAAAAACAAGTTTTTATAATACTCCCTTTCCATTTGTATTGTTTTCAATTTGATTTTCTATCAACATATTCCTCAACTTTAAGTTCTGTAGAAAGTCTATTCCATGTACATTATTATCCCTAAAACTTATAGAATATTGAAAACGTAATAATTGGTGTAGGGGAGCACGGCGTCGTCGAAACCGTCTGATCGGACTATATTCTATCAACATATTCCTCAACTTTAAGTTATGTGGAAAATCTATTCCATGTATATTATTATCCTTAAAATTGCTAGAAATTGAAAACGTAATAATTGGTGTAGGGGGGCATGGCGTCGGCGAAACCGTTTGATCGGACCCATGGTTCGAGTCAGACTAGTTGAAACAGGTTTTGCGCCTACTCCAAGCGTCGGGATCCTTTCTTATTTGTATGGTTTTCAATTTGAAAAAACCGTTAAAATTTTGAAAAATCCAAAATTATACTATAATTATTATTATTTTTTAACGAAAATTTGATAGATCTTTTTGATCGTCGCCACGAGTCTGCTTGCAAAGTTTCAGCTCGATTGGATCACGGGAAAAGGGTTAAAAATTGATCCAAAGTTTTTTCGGCAGACAAGCAGACGCTACGAATTAAAAGAAAGGGAGTAATAAGCTTGAATCCCGGTGGTCTCGCGACGCATATTTATGTACTCCATGATTAGCAGTGGCCTGTTTAAAAACTAATCTTCTACCTAAAAACAGTAATAAAAACAATTATTTATATAGAATTTCGAATATTAGTTCTATAATATATTACTGAAGGGGAAGAATGACATTAGAAGTGTTTATTATTAATATTAGTAAATTATTTCAATAATTTGTTGTTAATTAAATCATTAAAATAAATGATAAAATAAAAGTAAAAGATTTGTAGTAATATTCCATTTAAAAATAAATTTCGACATTTTCAAAATTCATCACTAATAAATGAAGTATAAAGTGAAACTATTTTCAATTCCGAATATTCAAAATATTCTGAAACTAGTTTCTTCTGTGTGGTTTCCTGGGATATTCTTTCTCCTCTTTGGCCAAAACTTAGGATCGCATTGTGGAGTCCATCATCAGGTCTGATGTGCTGAATAAGTGTTGATATTAAGGTTAATTAAGATTTGGCTTGCAATACGGTACCAAAATCAGCTTACACGATATTGCAAGCCAATACTGAACCTTAACATCAACACATACTCATCACAACAGCCCTGAAGATGGACCCTGCAATGGGATCCGAAACGTCGGCCAGACAGGTCAGATATACATGGCAGAATATCCCATAAAACTACACACAGAAAATTCTGAACGGCCGTGAAAACCTGAGAACATTTGAAACTAGTTTCATTGAACAATCTTAGGTACAATATTTTTATAATTTTCATGGAAATTTTAGTTATTTTCACTTGCACACATATATGAAAAAATCAGTAACAGTATTTCATCCTTGTGTTTGAGGTATTTTAAAAGCAACATTATCAAAAAAAATTGAGCATCCTTTTTGCTCACTTGCTCATAAGTTCGAATGATTATGTAGAAAAAGCCCTTTTTCCTCCACAATGTTGTCCGGCCCTTTCAAAACATTTAGTCTTGGAAATTATAACCTCAAAAGATACTTCCACATAAAATCATTGATTAATAGCAAGAAATTACATGATAAGAGCGCTCTATACATGCACAAAATTATGGATGCACCGGACCTATTTGTTTTCGGTGAACTGTGAAATCTTTGCGGGTGACGCATGTCCAGTGTTTATATAAAACTTAAAAATTCCTTGAGATTCTTTCAGAAAATATCAGATATACGAAGATATTCAAAACATGGCTTTTTCATGCCATTCTTTCCCTACAGCTAACACTGCCGCTTATATTGGGTGCGGGCAGTGCTGCCCCGCTCCACTCAGCTACATGTTCCGAGCGTAACATGTGTTACGCGACAATAACTTTTTCGCGGACCTGCAGGTTCCACCAGTATTAGGTGAAATTGATATTGACTGTGGGTACATTATACATACATTTTTACATTTTTTAATAGAAGAAAATCGCTTTATTTCTTTATTTACATATATTTTTTATGTTACTATTTAACGTTACCATTATAACCGTTATATTTTATGAAGTGAAACTTCAAGGGCACGTTACGGTAAAATTCGAACGGTCAAAGGTCACTGTCACACTGATTCGTCACTTTTTCCGTTACGCCCTAATATATGCGTGTGCTATGCAATGATGATAATGCGTCTGAATACAGATCAAAGATTCCAGGTTCAATGGTAAAAACCCATTTTCCTGATTTTCTAATAAAATTGTGAGTTCGTTAATTAATTTGTATCTAATGATTGATAATTAAATTAAGAAGCATTTTATGTTAAAACATTTAAATAGTAATGAATTCCGTACTTTTGAAACCAAACCATTGTTTTGATTTTGAGGGATTGGTAATTTTACATAGGATAACAGTTCGATAAATTATAAATTTTGGGAATTAGAAAAAGTGTCAAAAGAAAATTAAATATCATAAATTTGTTTTCTTATCAATTCTTTATTCATTCAACTTATTTTAAAAGTTATTTATTTAACTCCCATATATTTCTTTTTGTTAACGTCCATACCACGAATTTTAATTTTTAGGACAATATAATATGTTGTATTCTGATGAAGGGACCATTGCCTCCTAAACAATCAATAAAAAGTGTTATTTGTATACAGAGAGTTTTATTATTATTAATATAAAAAATCTTTTGTCTATTGGTAGGATTTTTTTATATTATGCATTTGAATAAATTCGTTAAAGTACAAAAGATACAATTAAAAAAAGTACCGTTGATCTATCTATGTAAAGTACCCACTTATAGACAGAGGTACCTAAGCATGTATTGAGAGATTGCAACATTTCTCGGTAACATTCATCCAGCAGCGCGAAATAGATTCCATTATTTTTGGTCAACACAGCAAAGTGAAACAAATAACGTCCTAATTGCGCTAGGGGATGGAAAAAACAATAAATTTTCCCCTTTCAAATTTACGCAACTTACACCTTTTTCGCACGAGAAAAACAATAAATCCCTCCCCTTCCCTTCGTCCTCGAATAGGCCGACCGGGGCGTGTCAAATTGTCAAAGCCACTTTGGCAAAAATGCGGATTTCAATAGCCTATGGTTGTATTAAAATCGTTATATTTTTATTCATATTTGTCACAAAAACCTTCAAGTTATTCATTTATATCAAATAAATTATTAACATTTTTTAATGTAACATATGTATATCCAACCGGTTTAAAAATTTTTTCGTCTCAGAATAATAAAAAATAACAAAAACAAAAAATATGATAACTATTTGTTTGCAAAAATCAATTTTAAAAATATAATTTTAAAAGATAATTCAAGTAGATACTGTTTCTACTGTCAACATTTCGATCTGTATTATCAAATATAGGACCGTAACTCATTGCATAACAGACCGCTTATTATGATATTGGAACTCGAACAGTGGCGCGGTGATTTTTTATCTCATTTAAATTATTAATTCATGACAAAACTCTTAATTATTCTTCTTCTTCTTCCTGTCACTGGGCACTGCTCTGACTAGGTAGGCTGTTGGGGTTAGCTCTTTTCGTTCTCAGGTTATATGTTCTTAGGTTCTGGGTGTCGCCTTCATCTAAGCCGTTTTCTGCAGGAATTTGGAGAATTGAATCGTCCAGGAGTTCTATCTGTCATGACTGTCGATGAAGCTCCACAGATATTGCCTGCTTTATCAAATGGTCTGGTGGTTCCTGTTTGATGTGCCAATATTTTCTCAGCTGTCGCTCTTCCATTTTACCGTTTATGTTCGTGACACCCAGGCTACCACGAATGCGCGAATTTTTAATGCTATTATAACAAATTTTAATTATACTATCTAAATTATTTATTTCTAAATCTAAATCTTAATCTAAATTATTTATCTCTTCCATAAAAATATGTATTTTGTATTGTTTTTTCTTTTATAAAGTGGTTTTCCATTGTACTTTAAAGTCACACCACGACTACGTATTAGGTTCATTAACGAACTGTTGAAAATCTGTTTTTTTTTTTTAAATAAAATGAAATATAAACTTGATTCATAAATAAAGTAAATAATTAATTTGATGGAATTTTTTACTTTGTGCCTATTCAGTAAGCAGGTTCCGGTATAGGTGCGTCCGGTTTAGCTAGATATGTGAATAATGAATTTGCCGGTTTGCCGCGCAACGCCTCCCTCGCACAATTAAAACACCATTGTGCGGGCAAAAATTAAATGTTTTCTGGCAATAGCCACCAAAAATTGCCACCATCATGCGCCGGGCAGTCGCATGTCCAGCCGGGAAATTTGATTTTTCCATTTTTCGCTTCTACGATTCCAGTAATGACGAAAATATTTCCGAAAATTGGCGAGAGATATAAAATCGAAGAAATGAAATAATCTTAAATTATTCTTGAATCGCAACATCATTAATTTATATTTTGAATATTTATTGAAAATGCCTTGTAGTTATTAATATTAATTCAATTTATTTTGTAG
Source organism: Agrypnia vestita (assembly GCA_016648135.1). Lineage (NCBI taxonomy): Eukaryota > Metazoa > Arthropoda > Insecta > Trichoptera > Phryganeidae > Agrypnia > Agrypnia vestita. The sequence continues at coordinate 152,733 of JADDOH010002770.1, forward strand.
ATATTTAAAATAATCTATATACATATTCTTATTTGTTTCTGTGTTAGTTTATAATGTAGATTCTTATTTTAGAGAAATCCACTGAAAACCATATATGGTTAGTAGGATCTCTGATATAAAATAAATAAATTTATCAATAATTAAAAGATCATTTAAAAAACTTCATCATTATTAGGGTCCATCCACACTATTGGACCACTTCCGGTCCACCCCAGGACCGCTCTCGCTCAAGTAAAATCTCATGATGAAATCAGTAATTATAAATCAAAATTCCAATTTGTTAAAAACATTTTTTCTTAAATGTCATTTTACTTTTCTTTCAAAAAATTAGCTTTTACAGCTTTAACTATAGTCAGAAAAAATATTTATAATAAATAATAGAATAGAAAGAAGTAAATAGTCTCACTACTTTTCGTAGGTTAAGTACAAAATTTGTGTGAAAGTAAAAAAAAATGTGTGAAAATTATGTTTGATGTATGATCATGTTACGTTATTCCATGTTTATTTTTTTTTAAATTTCTTTACATTCGAAAATGTGTTTCTATTTATGTTGATATATTTTAAAAATATTTATGTTTAAGTACTATGTTAATTTATGCTTCAGTTACTAGATGTAAAAATGTGTTCTTTTTACAACTAAATTAAAACAATACAAACAATACATCTGTTTAATTACTTTCTTCGTCTTTTACATTTTTGTGTACCTACCCATTATTGAACAAATTATCATAAAATTTAATTAATGTTATTTACTCAAGATTAGAATAAGAATAATCGAAGATAAACAGACATTTGGCAATTCATACAATCACTCTCCGGTAAAATATTCCCTCCAAAATATCTCGCTACGGTCTCAGTCCGACCACGCTGATCGAACCGAGACCGTAGCGGAATTCAGTCGCATAGGACTTCATTGTTCACTATTTATTAATATTTTGTTGAATCGATAGCGAACCAAAAGCTATCAAAGAGCGGCCCGATAGTGTGGATCGACTCCGATCACGCTGGATCGAACCGAGATCGTAGCGGGATTGGAGCGGGCATATAGGGTTCTCAGTCGCGTAGGACTTCATTGTTCACTGTTTATTAATATTTTGTTGAATCGATAGCGAACCAAAAGCTATCAAAGAGCGGCCCGATAGTGTGGATCGACTCCGATCACGCTGGATCGAACCGAGATCGTAGCGGGATTGGAGCGGGCATATAGGGTTCTCAGTCGCGTAGGACTTCATTGTTCACTGTTTATTAATATTTTGTTGAATCGATAGCGAACCAAAAGCTATCAAAGAGCGGCCCGATAGTGTGGATCGACTCCGATCACGCTGGATCGAACCGAGATCGTAGCGGGATTGGAGCGGGCATATAGGGTTCTCAGTCGCGTAGGACTTCATTGTTCACTGTTTATTAATATTTTGTTGAATCGATAGCGAACCAAAAGCTATCAAAGAGCGGCCCGATAGTGTGGATCGACTCCGATCACGCTGGATCGAACCGAGATCGTAGCGGGATTGGAGCGGGCATATAGGGTTCTCAGTCGCGTAGGACTTCATTGTTCACTGTTTATTAATATTTTGTTGAAACGAAAGTGAACCAAAACCTAACCAAGAGCAGCCCGATAGTGTGGATCGACTCTTGCTTTACGATATTATGTGAATCTGTTAATATAAATAAATATATTATGGAAACATATTTGCTCTCAAAAACTCAAATAAACAAATTATTCACTTTGTTTATGTAATCCAATGAGTTAATATATTTATTTGCCAAACTGATTTCGAAAAAATTCGTCAGGTTGTTAGACATTACGATCATTCACTATTTTACATTTTAACAATGTCGGCCTTAAATTAGATAATTGGAAATTAATTAGATATTTGAAAAAAGGAGTAAACTAATCAAAGTACCCTTAATGACCTATTAAATTTATCTACCAGTCCTATCCTACAAATTTTTCCAACCATAGACTCTCGCCTAGCGATCCACTGTTCCCCGTTCCGTCCCCGTTCCGAAGACGATCAAATTACTCCTAACTACGTAGAACAAGCATCAAGATTTTATTTGAAATAATATTGGAAATAGTAAGAATACTAGCTGTAATCCGTCAAAAATGATGGTACCTTTACATGCCGTTTCCTAAATAATTAGTATTTATTTATTTATAGCCGACACCCATGAAAAAGTAATATTTGAATTTCCCCTGCCGGCAGTTAATGGTACTGTTTCAAGCCCTGGCGATTATGCTGGGTGGATGATTCGTGAAATGATTCGCGCCTTTGCTAAGCCCTAGTACCTATATATAAACAGTATACTTTTGACAGTCCACGGAGAGGCGGCGGTAGTAACATGCGTTAAGTGGCCGGTTCAGGTATGCTGGCACGGGGTTCAAGCCTCATCTCCGGCCGTTAAATTTTTTTAGCTGTGAATTTAAAAATTGAATTTCGTTAAAAAAATGTAATACCTACCTATTTTTAAAAAGTTTGTAAAAATTGAGAAATTGATAGATTACGAGCCGGTTGGATCATTAATTATTATTTTATTTCTGTAGTAGGTAATTTAAAAAAAATCTTAAAACACGATTGGTTTGAGTTTGTTTATTTTGAAATGAAAATAAACACTAATTATATTATAGCTTGATGGAAGTAAGTGTAATTCGTTATTTACTAATATCTGAAATTGTTAAAAAAAAAAAGATTTCAGAATTCAGCGAGTAATATTAATTAAAGAACCAAGAATCAGAAACAGAGATTACTCTTGTGTCCAATGAAAAGTGTGTCGAAATGTATTTTTGTTGTGAATATGTCTTTAGCAGCGGGATACCTGTTAAAATTTGATTATCATTAAAATAAGTCAGATTGAAGCCCTTATATATACGATGCAGGTAGAAGTTAAAGGTGTCAATAAATTGTGGACTAGTATTAGATAGATTGCAAAGGACACGTCCCCCCCCCCCGGTGCCCAGTGCTAGAGGATATCTGTTTGCATACGATTCAAGACGTTTCTAGAATCGCCGCAGATATTTGTAGATATAGAAAATCAAGTCTACCGAAAAATTCCACGAAGAAAATTCCATAAAATTAAGCCCAAATCCCAGATTATATCGAGTGGAAAATAGAAATATTAACTCGGAACTCTTTCAAGGTCGAGGGCGAAGCAAATAATATTTATCAGATCTTAACAAAGAAAGCGGAAACGAAAAATTTAGATAGAAATTACACAGTGCGAAGTAGTTAATTAAAGAGTTGGGACACCGCGAAGCTACCATTGAAAATACATCTTTGTAAGACTTTATGATATTCTATCATATTAATAAATAGGATAAAATTTGTAATTGGATTTTGCCTTGCCCAACTCATTTCACAGTATGGTATAATTGGTTGGGGTGGGACTTTTCAATTTAATCTATTGTATTTCCTGTAGAATAATACAAAGGTATGTACAGAGTTTTCAAATAACCAATTTAACGACGTTTTAAAATGGTAAATAATTTTTATATGTATAATTAATTTAACATTGAATTACACACACGTTTTAATTAAATAAACAATCACTTTTATAGTCTCGAGAGGAGCAGTCCATTTCATCATTAGGAAAAGTAAAACTAATCGAAATACATACATATATCGTGTTGTCAATAATGTGTAGCTTGTATGGGGCGGGGCATGGAGGGAGGAGAGTTCACTAACGGGAATATAGAGGAGTAGGGGATGGTGATGTTATTTTGTTGTGTTTTTTGGAATATACATTTTTCCGGTTTTCTGAAAAAGAACCTTACAATTTAAGTGTGCTAAAACAATTCAAATGTTAAAGATGTAATAAAATAAAGCAGAAAAAGGCAACATTACAGTGAATCTCGAAAACTCAGATTTTTTAAATAAAGTAAACGAGTTTCTTGTATATGATAATTTTAAGGTTCACAAAAAAATTCAATATGAAAATTTCGAGATAGCGTTAGACGAGTCTTGAAAGACTGACTTGAAATCACCAATAATTGCGGGAATTTACTGATTTTGATTAATTTACATGAATTCACTCACTTACTCAAGCAAGCCGGTAGTATCCTTCGTAAACCGCTAAAAACTTAATCATTTAACAATTTCGTACAAAACTGATGATAATGGAACCTGCGAGGTCGTAAAAATATGGCATAATACCTCAGAAGACACAAATCAGAAAATAGAAGAAGAACATCAAAAGAACGGCATCAATAACGAGTAGATTCTGTTGGTTATTCAATATCCTGGTCAATGCACGCTGCCTGGGATAGAGTTAAATGAAGAAAGCTTATGTAGAAAGATTGCAATATCGGAAGGATTAAGATCTTTCGTATTGAGGGTCAGATTACAAATGCATATCTATAAAAATGTAATATTTTTAGATTATGCCATCATTACCATCCTACTATATCATTATTTTGTAACTCTTTACAAATGAAATGCTTAACTATTTAATTAACAATGTTTAAAATGATGATGGCGTTTGGCGTTTTTTGTTTTTTATACTGGATACAACTAGTTTACAATTATTTTTTTATTGTTCGTACCGAAAATTAAATTATTCAAGCGACTGGATTTTTCAGAAAACGGGTATAAAATTTTTGTTAATATTTTTATTAAAAAAAATTGTTCATAGGTGTCATCCAGTAAAATAACATTTCTTAAATAAAAGAATTATGAAGAAGTATGGAAATATATTGTTTAGATCACATCAAGGTGCTTGAAGAATTAGAGGTTACATTTTTGCGAAGGACCTTAGAGGAACTTGCTTCGATTGCAAATTCAATTGTTCAAGTTGATTAAAATAAGATTTTTGTCATCAAAAGGAGACCTAAAATCACCGAGATAGTAGATCCCACGTAATAATTGTAACGACTGCTTAATTTATAAAACAGCGCTCCGCAACCGTATTACACCGGGCATACATTATCTAATGCCTTTCTGGAGTGGCGGAGGGAATACAGAAATTCTCATCTTAATGTGATTGTACCCAACAACGCCCCATAACACCTACGTGTTAACACGGGCTGCTTGATAAAGTAAAAGCCTAAGGTCCGGACCGTAAGCGGAATGTTCTGTGACTTGGCATTAGTATTCGCCGCGCGGCGGGGCCCGGCGCGGGAGAATTAAAAGCCCAAATAAACGTTTCGCAATAACACGAGCCTCCTGGAGGGAAGATTGCCGGGGCGGGCGAGGGAGAGGGCCGCGGCAGAAAGAGATGAAATCAGCGAATGAATGGAGGGAGCTGTGACTAACGGCGTTATGTTCATTGTTCCACGCACTGATGGGTTTAATCTCATTAACGTGAATAAAGAAACAGTCACCCACAACACAGCCCGAAAAGGTCCGTTCTTTTCATTAAAGTTATTTTCTATAAAACCTCCCGACAGTCGGAGAGCGGAGTGAGGAAAGCCGTCGTTTCAAACATAATGAAAAAATCGCGAGGTTCTTAATTAATGACGTGAATTATTAGTGAAATAACTTAAAATTCCGATTTGAAGTTCAAACAAATGTTTTTGTATAATTTTGATACCTATGCAAGTAATTTAAACTTTTTTTGCTCTTATCGTTACATATTATGATTTGTTATTAACCTCAAAATGAATGCAGATAAAATTAATGGGTTTTACATATCGAGGATTATGAACCATCCTTCACACACAAATTAAAAAAATGAGTTCTTTTTCATAATGATATTAATTAAAGTTCACTCAAACAAGGTTTTCACGCTATTTTGTTAACAAATTGCCAATACATAATTAGACTATGCATATATATTTTATTTTTTAGCACAATAGTTTGGCATAATCTAATTTTACATAATTAATTTTGTAATATAATTTTGCGTGATCTAATTTAAAAAAATCTTACACGTGTACAATTGTTATGTTGTGAAAAGGGATGGCGAAAATAAATATGTGATATTGTTAAACCAAATAAATATGCGAATGTCACTGAAAAAATGTACGGGATGAATGTTTCTTACGAAAACCAGAGCTGCCACTGGGGCCGGATGTTTTTTGTTTATTAACTCATTTTTTTTCAAAACCTAAGCATTTCAATATTTTATTTCGTCACAATAAAATAAAAATAAAGCTAAATGCCTTTTCTTTTATGTACCATGTACAAATAAAAAAAATATAAAATAACTTATTATGATAATAACACCTAATGCCCACATTTAACAAAGAATAACTCGTCTTTACTTTAATATTCTCATAATAAAGACCAAAGTTAGGTTAATCTCATTTATCCACACATTTTTTCTAAGGCTGTAAATAACAACTGTAAGCTTTTGAATAAAAATAACGGCCTCTATAATCAGTACCAAAGACTTTTGAAATGGAAGCCGGTCTGAGATTTGTATACGTGTGAACGTGTGCATTTTTGGATTTTATAACAGATTTTTATTTGAGATATTTCTAACGATGTAAAAAAATGTCTGTAAGCTTGTTTGGCGGTAACTGAAGAACTGCGATAAGATCGAAGGCCATATGAGTCTCGGTATATTCTACAATATTGTTGTGGAGCCAGACCTGCCCGGACTCCAGTCCCTTGAGCGTGCCAAACGGACCGATCGCGCTGTTTGCAGTTTGCTTGTAAGCTGGTTTGGCGGTAACTGAAGAACTGCGGTAAGATCGAAGGCCATGTGAGTCTCGGCATATTCTACAATATTGTGGTGGAGCCAGACCTGCCCGGAGTCTAGTCCCTTGAGCGTGCCAAACGGACCGATCGCGCTAGAGGGATACCGCCCGACGCGAAGCCCGAGTACCAAACCATTCTCTCAGCGACCGCGCCTCAAACTCAAACTCGCTCTCCGTGTATTGTTGTATAACGCATTTTCCAACATGTAAAGTTTTGGGACTTCAATAAACCAACGAGTTAATGGTGAGTACTTCTTTCTATTCATCCTGTATCACATCCCGTTCAGTTTATCATACACCTTCACGCAAAACAAATTTCACACACACGCCTTCCGCGTTCACTCAACATGCATCAAACTGATAGTGCATTTCGGCAGAGGTGCGTAATCACACCGATTCTTTCGCGAATACACGCATTACATTAAATCATATCCGCTACACTGGTGACACCTATGTAATGTATAAGTACAATACCATCTGCCAAAATATCTTACATCTGTCCATTGTTTTTAAGCTGTGAACATGTTTTGTTGATGTTTTTCCTACACTCTCGGCTGTGTACTCTATCTTCAAACTATGAAGATAAACACGTAAAATACTAAATTAATGTATGCATCTACAAATAACAAAATCAATAAAGTTTATAATGTTTGGTGACATGATGATCTATGGCGACACAATAAAAGGAGTGACCAAATTTGTATATCTTGGCACAGTTATCAACGAAGAAAATATTTTATATATTGAGATTAAGAATAGTATCCAGTCTCCATTAGCTAGTTTTTAAATGAAAACTCCTGGGCTAAAACACTAAATTACAAGTTTACAATACTATCATCAAACCAGTAATAACAGAAGCGAGAGAGTCAAGGACGATGACCCTAAAAGAACAGCGGAGGCTTTTCTGATTTGAAAATACTGGAACCTAAACCCAGTGTTGTAATAGGCACTTGGAGGCATAAGATCAATGCAGAAATTTGCTCCATATTACAAAAAACATTTTATAGGTAGCGCCATTAGATCTAGCTGTCTAACTTAAATAGGACATGTTAAAATAGAATATGATAGTAATTACAAATAGTACATAAATATAACTGGAATAAGACCGCTGGGCGGACTCAGACATCGCCCTATGGTAAATTTACTGGCTGAAGAAGAATAAAATCAGAAGACTATCGATTGGAAGAAGTGGAAAGGCATCTTCCGGAAGGCTAGAGCTTTACCAGAGCTCTATGATCATTATAAGTAAATAGTAAATATAAAGAATGAAAATGTGATCCAAGTATATGAAAGCCAGTAGTAAAACTAGTAAGTGGTATATAAAATGCTAATTACAATAACGTTAATGATAAAAATGTGATTCTAATAGCAAACATGGTTTGTATTCCCTAAAAGAATATTAACGTCAACCTGAAGATACAGTACACTATGTTATTTATATAAGCAAAGTGAAAAAGGGACCATTTATTGAAACGGTTTGATTTTTTACTCTAAATTCACTTCATTTTTTCTCGTTAAGATACAAACGCTTAGAGGGTAGATTTAGTCAAAGACAGGGGTCTGCAAATAATAAAAAAAATATTTGAAGAGGAGGCGTATTCAAGCTATTGGAGTATTTTTTTAACAACAAAGCATTCTTATATCAAAATATATAAGCAGTTTTTCAGCCACCAAAGCAAGCAGCAAATATTTATTTTTATGTACCTACGCTCTGTCTTCTTCTCGAATTTCTTTTATTTCTTTTTGTATTTGAAAAGCGGTTAATATATCATGAATGTTCTGACATGCTGGTTAATATTGCCGTTACATGACAATTGAGTCATGCATTGAAGAAAGAAAATTGTTTTTGAGATATTTACCCATTTACACCTGAGGATATTTTATTTTTTAAATATATTTCTGAAAAAAAATGCAAAATATATAAATGTATGTTGGTACGCCTTTATGCTACATTAACATTTTTTATTATTTTCCATCTTGTATATTTTTCATGAGTAGATCTGTTGTTTTTTTTAATATATTTTAGAGATGGATGTCATGCCACTGTGTAACCCTGTTATGAACACATTTTATATAAATTTAATTAATATCTTTTTATTATTTTAACTTAAACTTAAATTTATTATACTAACATTTTATATAAATTTAATTAATATCTTAAAAACTTCCAGATATACGGGCGATGAAATCATTGATTAAAAGCGATTCTTTTTCTCCTTTTTTAGCTTGTCGTATTTGTTATTGACAACTTTTATAATGAACCAGTCAAAAATAAAGTACTTTTATATATAGAACAGAGCTATCTGGAGCAGCGTAGCATCTTGGTCACTTAAAGATAATGAGAGACATTATTAAATAAATAATTATTATCTTCTAAAATATTATTATCATTTGAGCCAATTGTTGTCTTGTATGAGAGAATTACGTATTTTGATTAATGAGTAATAAAAATGACATAATTATGATATTTGGATAATTTACAAAGCACCGTTTTCACTTCAAGTAAATAGTAATGGATGCACTTATTTTAATGTTTTATAATTAATTAATTAAACTGAAACATTACAAAAAAAATCTAAATATTACAAAAATCTTATTCAGAGTACGTATTTTATTAAAAAAAGCATAAAATCAATGTTTTCAAAATCAAATTAGATCAGTTCACAGCTGAAAACCGAATTAGATCAACTATTGGAAAGAAAGTTACGGACGGACATTCAAAATTATTAATAACAGGCCAAAGAAGAATATACACCAACTCACTTTTCATTTTATCCACACATACACATTTGCATGTCCTAGAGACAGTTGTCTAAATGGAACCAGTGGTTGAGAGGACATTACTAGTAACAAAAAAATCTGAAGTCTCATGGCATACAATATTAAATCAAGAATACATGTATGAGATATATAGAAACAAAACCGCCTCTAAGCATTTCAAAAATTGAGATAAATATATTTGTAATTGTTTTTCAACTAAAGCAATTATACATTTTAGAATTGCCATTTTTAAAGACGCCATCTTCTATTTTCATATTTTTCTTTTGTTTCTATGCTTCCCATATGAAGCATGGGGATATATTAGAAAATATTGCGCTATTTATTTTATTTGCAAGTACAACAACATCACTTCTATTTTTTAACGTTTTTTTTATATTACTTTATGGTTGCACATTACTATTAGTTTTTAAAGGACATTTAATATATCTTAGTAATAATATTTTCTTAGCATTTGCTAGCCACTTCTAGACCCACGCCACATGGAATAAAGAAAAAGGATCTAAATTCTACATTTATATAATGGAGGTCTTATATGTATAATAAATGTAAGATAATTAAAAAATGTATGAAATTTTAAATACTTCTTAATACTAAATCTTAAATAATTGACAATAAAGTAGCATAATTTTTAGTAGTTTGTTTAAAATCTGTAATTTTTGAAAATTCATA
>JADDOH010002772.1:0-93755 GCA_016648135.1 Agrypnia vestita
TCAACTGTTGATCTTTTTTGTGAATCGTTTTTATTATCCGTGATTTATTTTTCTTTCGTAACGATCCGATATATGACCCATTCGTTATTATACGTTAATATTTTTGGTTGCTATGTTATATCCGTTTTTCACGAATCGTCTAAGTTTTATTATCAGTAATTTTTTTTCCTATTTTAACGATACGATTTATGATACGTTAACAATTTCCGTTGCTATGTTTTTATATCCGTTTTTTACGAATCGTCTATGTTTATTATCCGTGATTATTATCATTTCTAACGATCTGGTATATGACCCATTCGTTATTGTAGGTTAATATTTTCCGTTGATTTGTTTTTAATATACGTTTTTTACGAATCGTTTTAGAACCATTTATACGTTCCGTTGTTGACGTCCGTTCTGATGTTTTGATGTCCGTTGATTGTGGTCAGTTTCCATGTTTCAATGAACCGTTTTTATTTTCCGTTTATATGTTCAATTTTTGTCGTTCATTGTTGTTTCTTATATCCGTTTATTTTGATCAACTGTTGATCTTTTCTGTGAATCGTTTTTATTATCCGTGATTTTTTTTCTTTCGTAACGATCCGATATATGACCCATTCGTTATTATACGTTAATATTTTTGGTTGCTATGTTATATCCGTTTTTCCCGAATCGTCTAAGTTTTATTATCAGTGATTTTTTTCCTATTGTAACGATACGATTTATAATACGTTAACATTTTCCGTTGCTATGTTTTTATATCCGTTTTTTACGAATCTTTTATGTTTTATTATCCGTGAATTTTTTCCTATTGTAACGATCCGAATGTTGATCTCTTCATTATGATACGTTAATATTTTCGGTTGCTATGTTTTTATATCCGTTTTTTACGAATCGTCTATGTTTATTATCCGTGATTATTATCATTTCTAACGATCTGATATATGACCCATTCGTTATTGTAGGTTAATATTTTCCGTTGATTTGTTTTTAATATACGTTTTTTACGAATCGTTTCGTTTTAGAACCATTTATACGTTCCGTTGTTGACGTCCGTTCTGATGTTTTGATATCCGTTGATTGTGGTCAGTTTCCACGTTTTAATGAATCGTTTTTATGTTCCGTTAATATGTTGTTGCGTTCATTGTTGTTTCTAATATCCGTTTATTTTGGTCAACTGTTGATCTTTTCTGTGAATCGTTTTTATTATCCGTGATTTTTTTTCTTTTATAACGATCCGATATATGACCCATTAGTTATTATACGTATATATTTTTGGTTGCTATGTTATATTCGTTTTTCACGAATCGTCTAAGTTTTATTATCAGTGATTTTTTTTTCCTATTTTAACGATACGATTTATGATACGTTAACATTTTCCGTTGCTATGTTTTTATATCCGTTTTTTACGAATCGTCTATGTTTATTATCCGTGATTATTATCATTTCTAACGATCTGATATATGATCCATTCGTTATTGTAGGTTAATATTTTCCGTTGATTTGTTTTTAATATACGTTTTTTACGAATCGTTTTAGAACCATTTATACGTTCCGTTTTTGACGTCCGTTCTGATGTTTTGATGTCCGTTGATTGTGGTCAGTTTCCATGTTTCAATGAACCGTTTTTATTTTCCGTTTATATGTTCAATTTTTGTCGTTCATTGTTGCTTCCTATATCCGTTTATTTTGATCAACTGTTGATCTTTTCTGTGAATCGTTTTTATTATCCGTGATTTATTTTTCTTTCGTAACGATCCGATATATGACCCATTCGTTATTATACGTTAATATTTTTGGTTGCTATGTTATATCCGTTTTTCACGAATCGTCTAAGTTTTATTATCAGTGATTTTTTTTCCTATTTTAACGATACGATTTATGATACGTTAACATTTTCCGTTGCTATGTTTTTATATCCGTTTTTTACGAATCTTTTATGTTTTATTATCCGTGAATTTTTTCCTATTGTAACGATCCGAATGTTGATCTCTTCATTATGATACGTTAATATTTTCCGTTGCTATGTTTTTATATCCGTTTTTTACGAATCGTCTATGTTTATTATCCGTGATTATTATCATTTCTAACGATCTGATATATGACCCATTCGTTATTGTAGGTTAATATTTTCCGTTGATTTGTTTTTCATATACGTTTTTTACGAATCGTTTTAGAACCATTTATACGTTCCGTTGTTGACGTCCGTTCTGATGTTTTGATGTCCGTTGATTGTGGTCAGTTTCCATGTTTCAATGAACCGTTTTTATTTTCCGTTTATATGTTCAATTTTTGTCGTTCATTGTTGTTTCTAATATCCGTTTATTTTGATCAACTGTTGATCTTTTCTGTGAATCGTTTTTATTATCCGTGATTTTTTTTTCTTTTATAACGATCTGATACATAATCCATACGTTATGTTATCTTAATATTTCTCGTGGCGTGATTTTTGATCTCTTCATTATGATACATTAATATTTTCGGTTGCTATGTTTTTATATCCCTTTTTTACGAATCGTTTATTATCCGTGATTATTTTCTTTTTTGACTATCCGATATATGATCCATTCGTTATTATACGTTATATGTTCCGTTGTTGACGTCCGATCTTAAGTTTTAATGTCCGTTGATTGTGGTCAGTTTCCATATTTCATTGAGCCGTTTTTGTGTTCCGTTTATATGTTCCATTTTTGTCGTTCATTGTTATGTTTCTAATATCTGTTTATTATGGTCAGCTGTTGATCTATTCTGTGAATCGTTTTTATTATCCGTGATTTTTTTCTTTTTTCGTTATTATACGTTAATATTTTCCGTTGCTATATTATTTTTACTAGTTTTTTACGAATCGTCTATGTTCCGTATATTATGATCCCTTTATATGTTTCGATGATAACGTCCGTTTTTATGTTTTTTTTGTGGTCAGTTCTGTTATTTCGATGAATCTTTTTGTTTTCCGTTTATATGATTATTTTTCCTTATCGTAGGTTCTGTTTAGGTATTGTTGTGTTATTTAAAATCCGTTTTTCATGATGACAGTCTTAATGAATTGTTCTCTTCCGTTTTTATGTTCCGTTATTATGTTTTGTAATATCCGAATGGTTGTCCTTTCTTTTCATGTTCCGTATGTTATAACACCTTTATATATGTTCTGTTATTTTGTTTTTGAATATCCTGTTTAGATTAATCTTAATGTTTTACGTTTATATGCTCCGTTTTTTATGATTTGTGTTTCTATTCCTTCTTTGTGAGCTGTTTGTTATGATTCATTATTAACAGCCGTCATCTTTTCACCTTAGTTTAATGATTCGTTTTATGGTCCGTTTTTGAAGTTTTTTATTTTATGATCCGAGTATAATCACCCATTTTAGTTACGTTTTTATTATTGTCTTTGCATAAAACTTATTTATGTTAATATTTTTCGCGTACTATGAGTTGTTTGTTTATTTTCTAAAACGTTGGAAACATGGATTAGGCCTATATAGGGGAAACCATATAAAAAAAAACGCGCCTTGTATTCTACCTCAAGGGTGGTGAGGAAATGAATGCATTGGTACCTACAATTTCAACAATAGCATTTCTTAAGCTGTGACGTGAGAACTATATTTATAAAAGAGGTAAATTTTCTCGTCGGTAGTACACAGAAAATTTACCTCTTTAATACTTAAACCTTAAAAATCTCAAGTTTAATATATATATATATATATAGAGTGTCTCATAGTTAGTAGCAAAAATTGAAAACAGAATTTTTTCAACAAGGTTTTCATAATTTTCTTTGAGTTGTATTGAAGCGAATGAATTTTTCAAAATTATTATAAGTTACTGCAATGATACTTCAATTTTTTTGCTAAAAATAAGTCAGAAACTAACTAACTAACTAACCATCAAACGTCAAAAAAACGGCATCACAATGTAATACAATAACTGTCAAGATACAGAAATGGCAATTTTGCTTAGTTCAGAATATGGATGATTATAATTTTATTTGACTTTTATTAATGCGAATTAATTTTAAATATTCGATATAAGTTACTTTCATGAAAGTTTTACATTTTGAAAAGATAATTCAGATTTTTTTTATTTCTATATTCTCTTTATACTTAACCATATTTTCACGGGTGTACGGACTATATAGTAATTAATAACAACTCTTGTGTGACCGCGCAACAAGTGTTGAGCGCTGATTGCTTGTCACATTCTAAATATCTTAAGTCGTCTTTCCAGTAAGTTACGGACAGACAACGAAATTATTATTATTATTTTGTCTTTATTCTACTTTTTAAGTATAACTTCTAACGCGCATACAAAAGTACACGCATAATTTTTTAAAATGGTTTATATTGAATTATTTAACATTGATATTAAACAAAATGTTATAAAACAATAAAAAATAACATGTTACATGTAATGGAGATCTTAAAAAAATGTTTTTCTTAAAAATCTGAAAAATAGCATAAAAAAGCAAATTTTGAGTGAAATTTCAGAAAGAAACAATATCCATTGAATTACGGCCGGCTTTGTGACATCTCTAATATAAGGATCGAATAATTATCGTAGAGAAAAATTTCGCCAAACTTGCAAAACTTACGTTCATGTAGAAAGGGTTACGTATGTAGCACTACGCAGTTAAAAGGTCAGGCGTTAAAGTTTGCACATTTCTATTTCATTTTATAGTATTGTATATTTCTCGATATCGTTTTTTGTGCTTAAATAATACATGTTTGAGCGAAACTAGCGCCATTTTTAGCGGGAAGTGATTAAACTAATTCCAATATTGAAGGTATAAGAGCCTCTTAGGGTACGAACATGCCAAAGATGCCTCACTGCGATACCTCGCGGTCGCGGTTTCAGCTCGCTATCTCGATGTCGATACTCGCTGTTTACATGGATGGCGGTGCGAACATGTCGGTTCAATCGCACCTCGATGTCGATACTCGCTATTTGTTGTGGTGATTTTTCTCCCGCTTATCCCACAAAGCAGGAATATTAAAAATCAAATCAATTAGCACCTCCTTATCCATAATTCAATTCACAGTATTTATCAAGTAAAAACAGTTTAAAAGATAACTATAGCGATCGTGACATGAGCAATACGGGATTAATGACAGATGACAGATCCATTTGTTTTTACATCGCGGTCGACAGCGAGCAGCGATGTGATCTGGATCGTGATTGGACAGATTCGCTAGGCTGAGGCGAATATGACCAATCACGAGCCAGACCACATCGCTGCTCGCGGTCGACCGCGATGTGAAAACAAAATATTTTGTTATCACGAAAGCATCGAGCTAAACCTCCATGTAGGCCGCGATGTATCGCAGTGAGGTATCTTTCGGCATGTGCGTGCGTATCTACTAGCGTGTATTTGTTTTACATGGATGTGACATCGAGATAGCGAGCTAAACCGCGACCGCGAGGTATCGCAGTGAAGCATCTTTGGCATGTTCGTACCCTTAAACTCGTCATATCTTCAAACATATTGAATTGAATGATTTGGTGTACAGAACAAATTCTTTAAATAAAAAGTCATTTAAATTATGATACCTTGTTAAAATGGATTTAAATTGTGATGATGTAAAGAAGACTCGAAAATCTTATCCTAATCATCGAAAACTTGAAGAGGTGAGCTACGCCGAAGAGTATGCAGCGGCAGCTAAAGAGTTCGGAACAGATGAGTCAAACATCCGGCGATGGAAAAAACAAAAGCCTGTTATTAAAGCAATGCGCCCGAATGCTGCTTTAATTGATAAAAAATATTTTTTTAAATGTATAACTTTTTTTAATAAAAATTAATTTTTAAAAATGTAAAACTTTTTTTAATAAAATTGATTTTGTGTATAAGCCGGACTTATGTATAAGCTGATATTCTATTTTTGCATTTTCACAACTTTTTTTCTTAGATAAGCCGCGGCTTATAGACAAGAACTTAGGGTATAAATTTAATGAAATTTTATAGACAAAAATGGTTGGTGTAAGTTATCCTTAAAATATAGATATATGCCGACTTTTTTCTACATATTTTTAATTTTTTTTGTATCTGTAACGGATTAGGCAGCGTTTCAATCAGAGCGCTTTTTTTTAATAGAGATGCGAACATGGAAAACGTGTCCCATCATTATTCTTACTATTTTCAAATTAAGCTAAACGCTTGTGCTATGAAAATAGACTAGCTTGCTGGTCTGGAGGGAGATTCGAACCCGCGACCTTTGGATCATGAGGCATGAATCCTAACCGCAAGACCAACAAGCTTTAGCGGCAAATTTTTTCCAGACTTGATTCACTAATACTTTCCCGCAAATCCAGTATGTATGCGGTCTCGCTGGCTTCTTTAGTGGGATGCTCTATTCGCAGCATTCATTTTAACTTAGTACACGCAGTCTATTGATTAATTTCAATATTTGAATGCGACAATCAATGCGGCGTGTGCCGATCAACTGGAAGCGCCAAAAAATGTAATTGTGACTTGATTGGCTCATACGTGGTATTGAACTTACACCGATGATATTATATATTTGTGAAGTTATTGAAAATGGGCATTGTAATATTGAATAGCCCCGATCATAGAAAAATAATTTACATCTTTTAGGGACCAAATTGTGATTTTTATCTTGTTGATGTTTCAATGAAAATAAATAGCAATGGGTTTGTTCAAATAGACAATTATGGAGTTGTATGGTACTAACCTCTTTGCTACTATGTGAAAAAGTGCTGGCGTGTGCGTCAGAGTGGTCTCCGTTCAATGTATTTTCACCTGGAACATTAAAATATGCTCTATAGATTACTTAAAAAATTATAAATATTTGACCAAATAATGACATCACTAATTGGAATTTTGTTGTTGAAAATAACAAAATCTAATGCATAGACCCCACGTTTAATGCATAGACCCCATGTTTAAAGTGTCGTAATTAACAAGTATATTATGTTAGGCATAATATATTTCCTCCAATAATATATATATAACGCCTATTTAAATTAATTTCAAATTTGACCCCCGCAAGTATTCAAGGCAGCCGCGTTCAGAATATATACCTTGAAAAAATCTGTGATAAACTAGAATTTCTATGAAATAAGTAAGTCGTAATATTCCCAGAACAATCGTTATCACATTATTCAGATTTGAATGCATCATAATATTTAATTACCTTTATTCAACTTAACAATTTTTTCCATAATATTTGTTTGCATACATACAACTCATGTATCAATATTCTTTATGTCTAAATAAACACCTTCTATATTTTTACACACCATTACCGTTACGAGGCCTGACTAATACTCGAAACTGTATTTTTTCCGAATAAATGGGGCATTTGTTAATTACAATACTATACATAGGAGGGGTCGGTGTTAGAAAAAGTTTCATTTTAAAATGGGGCAGTCGCCGGATGATGTTAAAAAGAAATGTAAAATATGTTTAAAACAAAAGGAACAAAATAAAGTATTAGCGTACCTCGATACCGTGTTGTTAGAACCATATGCCTGGAGGTGACCCATCTCATGGCTAAAGCGTGATGCGTGCATGCATGACACACAGACACAAACATGACAGTGGATGCAACATGCGACGTGACAAATAAAAATGCTTGAAGCGTGTGTTGTTTGGTGAAAAATTATTTATATATGTTTAATATTGAAAATATGTATGTAGAATGTGCATTTAGAAGAAAAAAATTCAAGACCTTACGTTATTTAAAAATGTCAGCTCTTTTATGGCGAGGAAAACATTTTTATTGTATTCATGAAATTATGCACTAAGATTATGACTATAATAAACAAAAAAAAAAGAATTTATAAATTTCTGCACTAATGCATGAATGTACAACATTATTATTTGTCTTGTAAATATCAAATTGAATCATGTGATTGAACGTGAATGTCATAAGAGAATAGTTGTACGTGATTAACCAGATTTCAGCTGGGAATTTAATTGATAGAGTGTGAGTAAGAGTGTCCAAAATATGAAATACTTTTTTTATTATTATTAAATGACTAGCCATACACCTATGAAAAATCATGGGAAATAGTAGTAAAAAAATTAATAAAGACCCTTGAAAGAACATTAGTCATGCGCTGATTGCGTAACACACTCCAATTATCAAGTTTTAATTCCAGCTAGTTACGAATTTACAGACCAACAGACGGACAAGCAGACAGAACGAAATTATTATATTAAATGATAATAATGTATCAGAAAACTCTTTGTAGATAGTAGAAACAAGACATATAGAGTGTAAATGTTCATATGTATTGTTTTTTTGTGATGTATATATTTTGTTTCCTGATGCGACGTATGCGATATATTTAGAGTTATGTATATCTATGTACAGGGAAAAAAATGATTTGATGAAATATTGTTTTATGGAATATTTATTTTTAGTGAATAGCTTTTGTAGTGTGAAGACCAGTTGTATCAACTTGGTTTAGTCTTTGTTCGTTTCAAGCATAGATTATTGCATTTTCCACCAATCAAACAACCCATTTACATAAAAATCTGTTTTAAACAAACTATTACTATAAACCGAGTTGATGCGACCGGCCGTAAGTAGATTAGTTTCATGTTTATAATTATGGAAAAACCTACAATCATTTTAGAACATACAGACATTTTTATAGTACAATTATTTTTTCTGAATTCAAAATGAAACTTTATGAATTATCAGAGGCAATTGTGTAAAATTCAATATCGTGGACTAACAGATCTAATTGTGTAAAATTCAACACTGTTGACTAACAGATCTATTTGTGTCAAGTTCAACATTGTGAATAAAATGTTGATTATGTAAAATGTGACTCTCTCCATCCACCATCACCAAATTATTCAAACAAAAAATAAATTATTAGTAACAAGAACATATAGTATACAAAAAATAAAAGAGTATGTTTACAAAGCAATTACATTTATATATTTTAACATCTATAAAGTATAATACAACAGTAACAAGGACAAATTGACAAAGAAGGAAAGTTATTAAGAACTGGCCCAGCGAGAAACCTGCCCAGGAGATGAAAGATATTATGTATGGTGAAACAGGAACTCCAAGTGTAAGAATTAATATTAAAGTACATGTAATTCAATAGCAACACAATAAATTGTTGAAATCAAAACTTTTCAGTCTAATAAAAAGAGAAAATGCCCTGTGTGTTAAAATTTGATTTGCTTTTTAAACTTTAATTCGTTAAAAATCGATCCTCAACTTTGAAAATTAGTCAACAGATGTGTTATTACGGGCCGGCTGTATCAACTTGGAGGTTAAAACTGTGGATCTCGTTTAAGCAGGGATGCGTGCGCACTACGTGCAATTTTTGACATCCATCATTAAAATCATTTTGTAGTATCGAAATGTACAGTATTATAGTAGGAAGCCTCAGATTTTTTTGAACGATCAACTGATTCTATAGTATATCCTTAACAAGGAATTATATTTTTTGTCAGAATAAATGGATTTGGCCGAATCCGGAGTTGTGGCAAAATCTATTTCTATGGTGATGTATCTGGAGTAATGTTTCTTGGATTACAGATAGGGTAAGCTGTTACTGACTCTAAAAATTGATTAAGAATGATTTTGATAACTTATATCAAAAATCGTGCACGCAAGCACAGACTTCAACGAGATTCCTAGTTTAAACTATCATTACCAACTGTAAGTTGATGCAACCGGCTCTAAGCCATTGAATTTACTCATCACCGAATGGTACATTTCCTTAATCCCATTTGAAAAACAACTTTACACTCGATGTATTAATATAATATTTTTATAAACTTATCTAATCTTACATATACTGACGTTGGTAATCGGATGTCTATGCTATACTACAGGCTAATGAAACGTGTAATAAATTATTATTATGATCGTAATAAATCGATGTTACAAATCGTTTGGGTCACAACTATACGACATTCTTAGGTGATGTCCGATCCTACCCGGTGATGTGACTCTACACACTGGCCACGTGAAGTGCCTCTGTCTCCTGCTTCTGTACAGCAGTTTTCTCTTGTGTTCCAGGTTCAAATCTCGGTTACTTCTCACCACGGATGTAGTACTCTGAGCTGAGTAATAATCATCGCTGACTGACTGATTTAAATAATGTTCTGCGTTCTTCACTAACTGCTTCCGTGCATCAATTTGGCTCAACTGAATTTCGTCTGGATTTTTTGACTCTATCGCTTCTCCTTGTACTAGTTCTAAATTACTATCTGCAAAATTGACATCATCTAAAGATGGACACTGTTTCAACACAGTTGAAGAAATATCTCCGAGGAAAAAGCCACCATCCGAGTCATCGCAAACATCTTGGGAAATATCGTAAAAGAACCTTTTTTTATCACAAATTCCTTTTTGGCATTTTACAGGCAAATAGCTCACTGGCTTAGTGATGTCTTGGCAAAACTCCCCAGTCAAAAAACTTGGCATTTTTTCTCGGTCACTCGTAAAGGAAAACCTGCGACTATTAAACGATGACGCTACCGTGTCGCACGCTCTCATCTCGTCAAATGTCAGCCAGTATTTAACACCCCCCGTGTGACAATCATGCGTCATCGAACTGACAGACAAGTTAGTATTGAAAGAATTGCTTTTAATGCGCTTTCTCGGTACGGGGGTTCCATATGGTTGTGACCTTTTATGAGCAGACAAGCTGCAGTCGAAATAATCCTGAAAAGTTGTTTCAAAACTTTCATTTTCTGAATCGGATTCCTGGAAACTCGTAATATTTTTACTTTCTGAATCGTATGGATCACTAGAACTGTAAATCAATTTGTCAGTTTGAATCAGTCCCACCTTTTCAACACCATCTAAAGTATCAAAATCTACAAAAGCATTGTTCAAATCAGATTTGAGTGCAGACGGATTACTGGATTCTTGAAAAACATTAAAATCCTCCTGAAGCATAGAGATCACTGTCTCTGAAACTCCAATAGTTGTATTGATTTCATGTTCTAGATCATTAAGGTCACCATCTTCAATATTCTGGTTCATAATATCCTGAGAAAACTCAGAACTGATATTCACGCAAGAGGTCTCCAAAATGCTTTCCTCAGTTACATAATCAGTCGTCCTCTGATCAAGAATATCTTTCACTGCACTTGTATCAGCATTATCCATAATCACATCACCATCAAAATTAAACTTATCGCTGCCCCTGCATACATACTCGACACATTTTCTTTCACTGGAAATCTCGACACGTATAGCTGCGCTTCCGACTTCAAAGTTAGACTCAACCTCACAGGGCTTGTCTTTGGATTCAGGAGCTTCCTCTGATGAAACCGCTGTATCAGAAATGTTATCCCTGGTATTAGAACATCTCTTATTAGATTTTTTAAGATTTATCCTAGAGTCAGAGTCAAGATCATCGTAAATAACAAGGTGCGATGTGAGGGGTTGTGCCCTGACAATAACAATTTCCTTGTTGCGGTTTTTAGACTTCTTTTCTGTACGTTTAGATTTGTAACTTTTCAAATCTTGAGGAATGTTATGAGTAGAGCTGCCGGTTTCATTGTTGGAAATATCAGTTTTGCCTGTATTCACATCCACTGAGACTCTGAATTTACTCTCATTACTGGACTTCCTGGCTTTATCCTTGCTACACTTTTTGTCATTATTTTTGGATGTGCTAGCATTTATATTGACATGGTCACAATCTGAACGTTCTGCGGTGCTGGCGAATCTTTGCTTATTTTTATGTCTCCCGTTACGTTTCCCTTTTTTCTCAACAATTACTTCATTGACTGAGTACTTCTCTCCAATAGTGAATGTACAACTATCTTCCCTAGCGGAAAGGGGTATTTTATCATGTTTTTCAGTTGTCACTAGTTTAAAATCATTGTTATCAATCAGATGGGCAGACAAGGCGCTTGCAGTAGAAATGGATGCAATTTGTTGCGAATCATTTAAGTTTGCAAAGTTAACAAACACATCATCGGTTTTGCCTAGCAAAATTTGGGATTCTACTACTAAATCTCTCGTTTCTTCAACCATATTGCGAAGCTTGTCTATAAATTCACTTGACTCAGTTGCTAAGTCTCGAGATTCTGCTTCTAATAAATTATTCAATTCACTTTCTAAACCATCTGATATAGTTCCCAAATCACCGGACACGACTGCACTCTGAAAATCTCCCGCAGAATCACACAACTCAGCTACCGAACCGGTCAATACAACTGATAAGGCATCCAATTGGACTAAATCTCCTTTTTCATCCGGTTTGGCTAATAATTCTGACCCCGTTACCAAGTCACCGGAGACAACCGAGCGATGTGATTCTGCCATTGGATCGCCAGTTTCAACTGTTGTGATGCCCAGTTCTGTTAATATTTCCATACTTTCTTCCACCAAGTCGCATAGTGTGGACACCAAGTCAGTTGATTCAGTTACAAAATTATTTGATTCGGAAAGGAAACCACTTAATTGAGCCATCAAATCACTCCTTTCGTTTACAAAATCGGCGCATAGATCGCTCATTGTTGAGCCGCTGGTGTTTTCTGTGTCAGTCGTGGACACATCTGCGCTCATTCTCACCACCACGAAAGAGGAAAAATTCTCAATGATTTCTGTCATAAGTTCGAGGCATTCAAATTCAACAGTTGAATCAAAAGAATCCAAAATCTTCAAGGCGTCGGAAACGCCCGATAATCTCCGCATCATGGTAGACTTCTCCTTCAAATCAACAACACTGAAAGCATCTTTCAGGACACTGTCAATAATCAGACTGATGAATGCTTCCTTTTCAAAATGTGGCACTCCTTCCTTCGCAGCACTGACTTCTCTTCTCGCACCATTCACATCTTCTGCGTCCTTGTCTGATTTTAGCAATGCGGCATTGGCTGTTAATTTGTCATTGACCATTTTCAGAAGTTCATTTTTCAAATCAACTGACAGACCATATGAAATATCATCTGGGACACGAGTATTTGGATCCGAAACGGCAGCATCCATATTTATTTGAAACATCTTAAAAGCCCTATTAAGTATGTCGTTTGTGATGTTAATGGCCACTTTTCCGGCATTGAGAGCGGAAATACTTTTGATTTTCTCGATATTGACATTGTGTCTGCTGTCGTCTTCTGAGAAATTTTTTTCAATTTTAGTTCCTATTTTGTTTTCTAACATAACTTCTTCAGTTGCGACTATTTTTTCATCAGTGTTAATATTCTGCATTACATCAGTTTTAGCATCCCTGGAAGTTATTTCATCATCAAAATTGCACACCGAAGCAAAATTATCATTACCTACAGGTATCTCGGCATGAACAGCATTATCTTCAAGGGAGGTAAAAACCTCATTTAAACCATTATCTATGTCAACCTCAGTCACTAAATCGACAGCCTCAAGCGTAGACCTTTCTTTCTCCAGGACGACCACTTCCACAGTACAGCGATCGCCTGTATTCCTCAAATCTTTACTGCCATCTTTAGAGATATCCGTTGACAAAATACTTGATGAAGCTGTATCTTCGGAGTATACAGATTTTGATTCCTCGAGGATTGTCTCCAAGGATCCCCTTTTACATTGAGCTTTCTTCTTCGCGGGTGACTTCAGTAGTGCGGGGTCCGACCACGAGGGCTCTCTGAGCGTATTGTCCAAGAGTTCTTCGGAAGACAGTTCTACAGCATATAAGGACATGGGTAAAGAATAATGCCGTATATCCTTGTCGATTAAGTCACGGACCGGGTTTTCATAGTCTGAACCAGAGGAATTATCGGAAGAATCTATGTCATCACTAAAATTCATGTAGTCTCCGTCAAAAGATACCTCCATTGAATCACTGACAGAGAGATTGTCTTCAAAGAGATCTTTATTCA
This sequence comes from Agrypnia vestita, assembly GCA_016648135.1. NCBI lineage: Eukaryota > Metazoa > Arthropoda > Insecta > Trichoptera > Phryganeidae > Agrypnia > Agrypnia vestita. The sequence goes on from JADDOH010002772.1 coordinate 13,784, forward strand.
AAGCTGAGGTTTTGGTAAACTCCCCTACTTCCACACCAACATGGTCTTCATCATCTCCTTTTACACTGGAAGCATTTTTCCATGTCTCTTTATTAGTGGGTGTAACTCTGCTGAGTATATCAATTTCAGCAATTCCTTTCTCTGGAAGCAACGTACGCTGGCGTATCACTTCTGAAGCATATTGGGTAGCATTATTTTCATCTACATTACAATTGACTCTGAATGGACTACTCGCTAAAGAGTCAAAATCGAACCAAGCGTTACATTTAGTTATGTCAAATGGAGAATACTGATCCGAGGTGGGAGAGCAAGACGCGGTAGAATCAAACCTGAATGGATTCTCAACCATCTCTTGAAGACTTACAGCCCTCTTAAGACCGAAACCGCAGACATCAGCTCTCGCCAAGCGCTGTTGAGCGTACGTGTACATACTACACTTGGGAATATGGAAATGTAATGGTTTTGGATAATTCAAAAATGTATTTAAGAAACTAGAATGCGAATTGCTCCGATAAAAGTTGAACAAATCTCCGGATCTACGTTTTACACCACCGGAAAAAATGTTTGATTTATTTTTTTTACTTAATTCCCCGTTTAAATTACTGTCCAAAGTGGAAAAATCTCCTGGAAACGGGTTAGAAATTTCGGTATGTGATCGTGTGTTTAAAAATCCCGGAACATTTAAGGTGCCACGTTCTTTAACACTGGGAAGGGTTCTGTAGAAGGAATGCTTATCCGAAATATACTTTTTCTCATCCTGTTGCAAAATACTTGCATGTTTCACGTCGACTTCAGAAAAGTGCGGATCAAATATTTTTACCGCTAGGTCAGCTTGACTAGACGATTGGCAGTGAATTAAATTTGCAAATTCTAACTTCGGACTTTGAATAATTTTGCAAATAGAACCAGGGTTCCCCCGGGCAGATGACGTATTTGTCGGAGATAATTTTTCACATTTCAAATTCTCTCTTTGGTCAGTATTTAAGGGGATATGAAACAGTTTGTTTAAATTTAGACACACTTGTGTTTTCTTGTCTCGGTAATCGGCGGTGCATTGTACGCCTTTACTTAATTTACCAGGAACATTATTTGCTGTGGGTGGTTCATTGATCTTGAATGTTTCGGTTAGTGGGTTATTAGGCTCGCTAGCAGGGGTCTTAACTGTCATCAAAAGAAGGGAAGTTTCTGGAAGGCAAGGAGACATAGATACAAAACAAAGGCAGGGATAAGTGTGCCAGTGAGTAGAGAAAGAAAATAATAAGCAGCTGTTACGAATAGACATTGTTTACAATGTGCAGGCCAACTGTGATTTTTATGATACGATATAATGATAAATATAAACAATAAATACAATGCAGATGGTGACATTACTTTACAAATATGGCAAGCGGAATGAGTTCCAAAGAATACCATGATGAAAATAATTTTTTAAAAACAATGTTAATGAAGTGCAACACGTGATCCAAAGAATAAAATGATGAAATTAATATTTCAAAAACAAAGTGAATGAAATGCAACAGAATACCAAAATAATAAAAAAATATAATATATATGCAGTAAAACTTTGTTAATCCGAAATTCAGGGGACCCTAAAAAAGCATTTCGAATATGTGGAACCCTGTTAATTCGAATTCAAGGTACAAAAAATGAACAAATCACGATACGATTGCAAATTTGCCAAAAATCGTGAAACTTGTGAAAAAAATCATTAAGTTTGTGAAAAACATCTGTATTTTTGCATATTTCAAGAAATCATTTCGAAAATGCAATATTTACTATGCCAATACATACCGCAACATTTCTATTACTATAGACAGATATTGACATATTTGTTGTTCTCACTTATGGAAAAAATCAAAATATTTCTTCAATTTCTTCAAATTTCAAAATAATTTCGAAATATATGAACTAAAATGTATTGATTTATGGCGCAAGAGGCTAAATATTATTTTGAATTAAGAATTACCGGGGTTTTCGAATTATCGGGATTAACCTACTATGAAATTAACATTTTGGGACTTGAGTTTTAAAAATTTAGAATTATGGCGAATTTCGAATTATTGGGGTTCAAATTAACGGGGTTTAACTGTATAGCGTTGTGTTGCCGTCATCATTTCTAACAGAAACTTGTCAGGCAAAATGAGACTAGCGCCATGTTATGAAGTCTCGGTACTAACATTAATGTATGGAAATAAAGCCTTGAGCGGGCAAAAGAGGAACTGAAGTGGACTGAATACTGTGGAAATGAAATTGCTACAGCAAACCACTTAACAAATTCATTTATGACTTTAGAATAAGGTATGAAAAAGGATGGTGGATTAGTCAAATGGAATGAATGAATACGGAGAGGTGAGAGACATCTGAAGCGTTGATGACACCAGAAATAAAAGATGTACGCAGAAGACCTGGCGCGGCCGGTGAACCGTATACAATACGGTCCTGTTAGAAGCCTCACTAGCATGCATGAGGAGATTGTGTGAGGGTTTTGTGTCAGGACATAAGAGCGGGACACTATATTCCCTCCGCCTACTGAAGCGCGGAAACAGCTTGATGATACGCAAGTGGAAGCCGGGGCGTGCACTGAGAACAAGAAGTGTGACTTTTTCCTAAGCATATATTTTGAAAAGAAACCCAACCAACAGATATATCTCGTAATATTCAAATCACAATAATTAACATTTTATTCAGATTTTATTTAATATATCATAATATTCTGCCAGATAAATATTTAATTTTGGTATTTTTTTCCCAAATAAAACGTCTTGTTCCTTCTCACGCTTCTTGTTCCTACTGCACGCGCCTGAGTGGAAGTATAAGCAATGGTGTGATAAATACAAAGCGTTTTAAGACCTAGTCCAGAAAAATTCTGAATCAAATTTCCGGGAAGTTTTAATAATTTTATTTGACACGAATTTAAAGCGAATGAATTTATAGTATTCAATACAAGTTTCTTTAAAGGTTGTCTGATATTTTACAGAAGATAAATAAAAAATAATGTGATGTCACTTATCTCCACAATGACTGATATTTTTCACAAAGTGTTAGAACACTGACAACTAATATTGCGGACTAGGCTTGAAACACCCTGTATAATAAATTAATGATAAGCCCCAAGAAAAAAGGTGAATATGAAAAATAACTAAATGAATTAATTGAACAATGACGATAATATTTCCCTAATCAAAGCTAATCTAAATAAAATAAATTTAATTTTCATATTAATTAGGTACTTTATATTATTATTTTCCATATATAACTTTTTAATATTTTGATCTATACTTCGATTTTTAAATATTATTTTTGTTTTCCTGATGAAGAAGCCATTGGCTTCGAAACATGTTGATTTTTTTCAATAAATAAGTGGTTTAAACAAAGTTAATTTATATTAATTATAATTATGTTACCACAAAATAAATTTGCTACATTTGAAGAAGAAGTTTTAAAATATTTTCTCATTTAAATGAACCCAGGTATGTTAAAATCCGTATGTCGTCAAGGCAAAAAAAAGAATTAGGATTAATTTGTGTTTTTTTATTTTTTTAATTCTCTAGGAAATTAACCGGATATGAGAGGTATAAAAGCAAAAGCAGCAATATCCTGCTGAGGTGTTTCTGAGATGAATACAAAAAACCTGTCATTACTCAAGAAAATTTCTCTGGAATCCATAAAACATGAATTTTTTGAAAATAAGTTTTTAAAAACAATTGCCAATTCAGCTTTCCATTTATATATGTGCACATATAAACATTTAACTTTTAAATATGGACATTGCTATCTTTGCTACCAAATATCATTGCGACATTTGCTATTTACATAAGTGGATATTGCTGTCTTTGCTATAGTGTTTCAGTCCAAAACCGACATGAACTCTCACTGTAGTATTGACATAGCCATTTTGTTACATGACACATAATTGAAATGGTTGGTTAAAATGGATATTGCTAGCTTTGCTTTTAATAGTGATTTGGAAACATAATTTTGGAAGGGATAGAGCTATATTTCCTATAAAATATCGGATTCAGTACATTCTACATTAGTAATCCTCGATAACTGTCTTTGTCTTTTTACCTCTCACATGGCCTATTTTTTGTAAAATAGGAGTTTTGCAACGTGACGGTGTTACACACTCGCACTGGTAAGCAAGCGGGGGGAAGTTGGGATCCAAAGCGGTATGACCGACGCCCCAGACACGGAGGAATTTGAAGCAACACGAGTCTTGAAGCGGTAGCACGGGGTGGCAACTCGAGTACAGTTGAAGCGGTATACTTGACAGGGAACAGCCGGAGCTAGCCGGATACGAGTCTGAGGTCGGCAGAACCTTTAGAGAAGATGTGCTGCTGCGTCGGCACCTTGTACTGCCTGACGAGGAGCGTGGCATCAGCAAACACGCCCCGTGCGGGCGCAGACTCCTCCGAGAGCGTTAGGACCTGGTGCACCTGTCCTTCCTCCGCAGTAAACACGTCTTCGTCATCCGAAAATGGGTTGTCATCCGACAGAACGTAGGACTCGCAGTTAATCACTATTATGGAGGGCGTGTATTAAGAAAATATTGCATCGGAATCGGTAATTTTACAACACAGACAAACATGAATGGCGTGTTATATATATTAAATAATTTATAATTTTGAGATTTGAAAATATCGAATATCTATAAAAAAGATAAGCTAAATATATTCATAAAACTTGCCATCGCGCCTACTGGTCATGAACGCTTAGTACAGTTGGAGTGGTGTCCACTGAAACGTACTTAATAAATGATCTTCATTCATGAACGAACATCTTTTTTATCGGGTAGTATTTTTTTTTCATATTATTATATATATATTAATAAAAGAAAGCGATGGATAGAAGTCAAAGAAATGTGACAATATGATTTCTAACTACGAACACCAATTTTGTCTTCATGCAAGTGTTAATTCTAATTCTACATTGTGCAATGACCAATGAACATTTAGCACATAAAATAAGGCAATAATTATTTTAAAAAAAAAACAATACTATGATGTTATCAATCACTTGTGTCAATTCAGTGTAAGTATAAAGAATTTTTTATTTTGTATTGATTCTTTCAAAGAATTTATGTAGTTGTATCAATTTGGAAGGTGTTTCTCTTGATTTATCTTCTCAAATATTTGTATGATTTGGGATTAAAATTGTTCTCAGGTTTTCACGGCCGTTCAGAATCTTCTGTGTGTAGTTTTCTGGGGTATTCTGCCTGGTATATATGGCCGACGTTTCGGATCCCATTGCAGAGTTCACCATCAGGGCTGATGCGATGAGTCAGTAAACGATATCAATAATCACTCATCACATCAGCCCTGATGGTGGACCCTGCAATGGGATCCGAAACGTCAGCCAGAAAGGTCATATATACGCGGCAGAATATCCCAGAAAACTACACACAGAAGATTTGGGATTACATTGAATTGACACTGTACAGTTGATACACATTTTTTACAATTGACTAGATTCTTTTCAACTGACTCAAGTGTCGTTGATCAGACATTAAATAAAACAATTAATTTAAGTAAAAAAAAGTAATTTAAGTAAAAAGAAGAAAATAAAAATATAACAATATAAAGAATAAAAATTTGAAATGTTCAGATTATACATGTATTTTACATACAGTTTTAATTAAACTTTTATTTCTTCTTATAACAAGCACATTTTAAAGGTGCGATTGAAATCGTTATCTTGTAAATCGTGTTTTCGCAAATGTTTTCATAAATACCTTTGAATGAGTTATTCTCAGCCATCGAGCGTTCCATGTTCATCAGGTCTGTATTGACTACAAAAAAAATACAATAATAAAACAAAAACAAGGTTAAATCAAAACAACCAAAAACACAAGAGTGCAATTAAACTGAGGAAGAAAATGTTGGAAAGGGAGAGGTACTTGTTTGAATTGTCTCTCCAATGGCTCTCCCCCCAATAATAAATTATACATTTGTCCAATCAAATAATTTGGAAATGCAATCGTAAAGAGATGGTGCCTGGTTAGACAAACCAATTTATTTACAAAAAAAAAAACATGCTGGAATTATTTTATTGGAGAAGTGACAGAAGTACGAGGAGTCGGACAGGAAGATGATGAAACAAGTTGGAATTGTGCAAATTACACCGTGGGATGCAAATGCATGTAAATAATAATTGTACGATCTTCTACACTCTAATCAATCATCACGCACACACAAACATTAACATATTCAACACATGCGTGCTGTTAAAATTTAATTAAAAAAATAATTTAAAATTAAAAATATTAATTAAGCACTACAAATCAATACAGTGAATTGGAGAGGTTCGGGTACATCACGTCTCCAATTTACGATCGTCATTGTTCCCTCGTTTCTCGTACCACAGCTCGAACGAACTCAATTAATTAAAAACTCACCATCGCTGAGCACAACCTCGGGCTGACTCGGTTTGGGCGCGTGCTTTGTCTCTATTCGGAGTACTCGCGGTTCTGCAAGTCACACACAAAATATGATCAGCGGTGATTTTTAGATAACAACGAACAAAGACGCAATCGCATACTATGCGTAATATAGTTTTGTAATTTTTCATTATTAAAAAGGTATTTAAAATTTTGTATGTTCTGTAAAATGATTCACTCGTATTAAAAACTCCCATCTGTATAATAGTGTACTAGTGTAAAATTTCAGGGAGTCTTCTTCATTAAATTTTGATTAGAAAATATTCTTTAACATTGGGTGAAATGTTGAGATAAGCAACATTAAAGATGGTATGTTTTTTATAAATATTCCTGACTTATTTTATGTAAAATATTGGAGTATCACTATAAATGGAATATTAAAAATTCATTCACTTTGATACAAATCAAATAAAATGACATAAACCTAAAAAAAATATTTTTTTAATTTCTGCAAGGTTTTATTAATTTTATTTGACTTTTATCAAAGCGAATAAATTTTTAATATTCCATATTAGTTACTGTAGTGATAGGCCAACGTTTTACTGAAAATGAGAATATTGAAAAAAAATGTTGATGTTGCTTATCTCTGTAACTGTTGACATTTCACCAAGTGTAAATAATATTTTCTTTCAAAATTGCTTGAAGAAGACTCCCCGGAAGTTTTTGCTACTAATGATGGCATGAGACATCCGTATACATAAGGAAATGTTTTGATACAAATTTACAAATTATAAAAATGTTATTTTATTTATATATTTGTCTAACACAAGAAACATCTTGGAACTGAATCGTAACAAATATCATCTCAAAATGTAAACAGATTTTCGTTTAAAAAACACAGCAATATTTATTCTATTCAAAGGATCTTGCACTCTATTAAAACCAAAGAATGCTTATTGGTCTACTGTTAAGACACTGGCCTAATGATCAAATACTTGGGGGTTCGAGATTCGTCCCAGGAAATCGCCAACTTCAGTTTGGTTTGAAAATATGTAGTAAGAATGTATTATGTACATATACAATGCATTTAAAAAAATGTATATAAAAAAATAATAATGCAAATTTAATCATTTTTCAAACCTAAGATGTTCAATTTTACAAGTCAATTTCAATTAAATGAAAATTAATTGAAAAATTAGGCCTTATTTGTCCGGTGGCGTGTCGAGCCTGATAAAAGTATCCCATCCACTGCCAACTTTTTGAATGAGTCGAGACTGTCTCTCAATCATTTTTGTTAGACACATAACACCCGTAACATTGGATAACAGAAAAGAAACGATTTTTCAATTTAGATGAACTATTAAGGGGTTACACCATACCTTCTTGACGTTAAAATCTTTTTATGTGCAACATCTTTACGTTCAGTTTATGGGAGTAATTCTGTGAATGCGACGACGGAAACACGTAACAGGAAGTAGGATTCCGATTTCAAATTTATTAATTTTATTCGGCAGATTCAACTTTGGCATTGGGTATCCAAAGAAAATGTCAAATTCGATAAATTAGATTTATGTTGAATTTAAATTTCTAATATCTCCGGATAACTTTGGTTTAGAAAAAAACTGTTTGACAACATATATTTTATTGGTTCTGTTACATTTTTTTTTTTTGATGAAATGCGCCGTTTGCTTATTATGAATTTTTAACTTCAATTTATATAGGAAAAATATGAAATCATAGACAACATTATTTAACAAGAGAATAATGAAATTTTGCACTCAAACCCTAGCGATATGATTATTTCCACCAAATGTACTACACATCACGGAGAAAAGGGCTTTTGCAGGAACGCACATAACTATTTAAAATTTTCAAAATAATTTATCTGTGAAAAATATTAACTGCTTTATGCCGTGATAATAAAAACAAATTTTATATGCACAAAAAAAATTAATTTGCACATATTTTTTAATGATCAAACTGGTGTAACTCCTTCCTCCTTGTAACTGGTGTAAGTCAGGAATGAAAGAGAATAGACAAATTTACCTGTGCGTGATTCGTCCTCAGCCTCCGACGGTGACATGATCTGTGCCCCGCTCAACGCTTCCGACTCTGAGTAATCTGTGTCATCTGGAACTGCAGAACATTTGTCAGACATAGTGGATATAGCATTTTCTTTTATAAAAATGAATTTAAAGTTTTACTACGACGGCAAAAAATAATCTCGCCTTTGGGGCAAAAAGTCTGGCACTGGTGTTGAATGCGTCTGCACATAAAACACATCCACACACATCCACGAGGTGGAAATGATAAGATTCAATATTTCAATAGAAACAGGAGTAAACCTGTAATTTTCAAATTAGTATAAATTAGTTTTTTTTTATTCATCTAGGCATTTTTTTGATAGATTAAACGTGTAGACAACTTTCCCCTGAGGCAGCCCATTTACAAAATTTCAGCTTAATAGATCACAATTTATTCCAAATGAGACAGAATGCACATATGGAACATCAAAATTCTCGCACAGAACCTTTTGCTTTTTTAATTAACTGCATTGTCTGTTTCTTTGAATGTACTACTCTTTCAAATTGTGTTGCATCGAAGTACAAAATAACACATAACATGCATTTGCATTTTGATAGTATTTGTTACCTTCCGTAACTACGGAACACTGCATCAAAAACATCCGTTGAAAAATGCACCTTTTTGAAAAATCGTATCCATAAGTTTGCAAACAATTTTAAATACTGATGTTCAATAAGCAGTTGTGTAAAACAACCCTGAGGTGAAATTTTACAAAAGTTACTATTATTATTATATGTCCTGATGAAGATATAGCAGTATTGAAACCGATCAACGCCTAAGTAATCAATGTTGTTCGTATGATAATCAAAAAGCTTCTTTTGATGGCTATTGTTTCTGGTCTCAGATACATTTCAAACAAGGTTCAAATTCATGAACACATTACTCACATTCTCCCCTGGCCTTCCTCTCAACTGTCCTCTTGTACTCGTTGATCTCGTCATCGGTCACGGCGTCAAACGGGTTCTTGGCGTACGGCGCTTTGTAAACTGCCGCGTTGTGCTGGTGGCCACGCTGAATGATGCCCTTGGACGCAGCTCCCATCAGCACCTGCACACCACGTACGTTAGTACCTGCCTGACTCCCCTTTCGATTAACCAAATGATAGAACACTCACCACATGGTCTCCGGTCTGAGTGGCCGAGGCGTCCTGTATTTTGCTGGCCTCGTCCCAGGTCACTCCCTCCAGGATGTGCGACTGGGGTCCGGCACTCAGCTTGTCCGCGCGTCTGTAGTCCTTGATCTATTTACGGATGTCAAGACAATCGTTAATTGCAACAGACTAATGTATATTCAGCATTTAGCTATAAAATTTTGATTCTTGCGAATGATTGCAGTACACATGGAATTTCTGTATTTTGTTTAGTGATTGTTTTCAGCTTTGAAATTTTTTATTATTCTTACCAAATCTTGTTCATATTCTTGTGAATCCAGAAATAATTTCAACATAATGACATTAGGATTTTATAAGACATTAGAATGAATGGGTCTAGAGATTCATAAAATCTCACTACCAGGCTGGAGGTTGCATTGTTAGGGGAGAAAAATCAATTACCTGTTGCTGAAGCTGCTTGAACTCCTTCGGATTGGTGTTCTTGGGCACAAACTGCATGGCCATGTCAATCTTCACCGGCGTGCTGTTGGCATGCGCCGGAGAACCATCGGCCACCCACTGAAGAGATGTCGCGGAAGAAAAGGAGAAAGTGTTATACCGGTTATCGTCGGGGGATTCCACTGAGCGCAGACGGCAAGTTATAATTACACAATTATCTTGAAAATAGTACAAATACTCGACAATAAATATCTTTTTTTTTGTTGATGTTTACGGTGCCTACTTTGCGGTTGGACATAATTATTGTTTTAAAAAACCCAATAACTTTTGTATAAACCACATCAACTGTTTTAGATACCACTGCCATCCCACATGCACAATAACTTTCATGAATACAAATTTATGTAAAAAATTCAAATGTTAAGTGGGGGTGTGGCCTCATTTTGGTAGGGGAGTGACAGTGAGGCGTTGAAATGGGGAATATATTAAATGTGGGGTAAAGAAGCGGAGGCAGCAATATCCAAAAAAAAATTAATGCAGTCATCGAGGATTATTAATTTATTACGTACTGAATTCTAGATTTTATAGGAAACATGGCCTATAAATTTATAGGATACTTGATTTTGGAAGGGATAGATACATAAAATCTAGAATTCAGTAGGTTTTAAATTAGTAATCCTCGGTAACTGCATTCAAAACCTTTTTTTTAAATATTGTTGCCGTTGCTTTTATACCCCACAAATGGACGTAGTTATGCAGAAAGCATCCAACCCACAAAATGCTGAACATGAGGTATGTTGGGTGTGGACAGCTCAATACAATACGTAAACGTACAAGCTCTAAGTGGTATGATTTTTTGTAAATTCAATATTCTTCTCCACATCATGGCCATCACAGTTAAATTAACTCTTAAACTAAAAAAAAAGTGGTTTGACAGTTTTTTGGGGTTTCAAATTTACAAATCCTTGGCAAACAAAAATATTAGTAAAAACATCCATGTGGTTTAATTCTACTGTTACTACATGATAATAATTTTGTAGAAAATATCCAAAATTAATTATTTTCATAAATAAAAGTTTTTCATAGGATAACATTAAAAAAACACAAAAAACTTCCCTACAATGAATGACCCCTTTGCAAAAAAATATACAATATTGAATTAAATATTGACGTATGTATTAGGTAATTTTTTGCAGGTTCAAATTTTTAGAAGCCATGTTTTCCATAGAAAGCGTCCAACTTTCTGCATAACTACGTCCAAAAATGATGCATCTGTTCTAATGAAGGCACAGTGATATTGAAACCGGTAGACATTTAAAAACAATCAACGTGATTTATACAAAACTTGTTAGGTTTTTGTGGGTTTAAATTGTGTCTATTATAAAAATGCAGTTTACGCTCAAAATAATATTTTTTTAAGGTCTTCTAGACATTGTGTGTGCTTGGCCTAATCTACTAATTGGGGACAATTCGTTCCCAATTCTTAACTAATTACATATGTACCACTCATCGTACGGGCCACGACACAAGGTATAATAAATGAGCTGAATTACAGTAACAATTTTTGACTTTGAATAATGTTTCTGTGTGATTTCCCTCAAAAAGTAGGATCACAGAATTTATGATACGAAATGATTAACTTGTCAATTCGAATTCCCCGTGCCTAAAAGCGGTGTGTAATTGACAACACAGGATTTTACTTCATATCATTTGCAAACTTATTCACAATGTATTCATTAGATTAATCAAATGAATCGGAAAACTCATTTGCGATCCGAAACATTTTTTCCCCTAAATACACAAACAACAACTAAAAATTCAAAACTTTCTCTAACGTCTGGAACCTGGCAGTAAAAAGTGCATACTGCCTGAATGACTCGACTAGTCGTATGTCGAGTACCCTTGGATTGCACGGAAAAAGAATGTAAAAATTAATTTTAAATACTAAATAGCAAAATAAAATAATATTGAGAGAGTGTAAAATGAAATGTGCAAAAGTATAATTGATCGGCGCATGCTGTGTGAAGGAAAGTGATATTATATTCAATAAATATATAATAAAAAAGAACACATTCATACATCTCCTCGTTCGAGCTATTCCATGCAAAAATTACGTCGCAAATCAGCGTCACAATTCTATTATTGGTCATCTCTTAAATCCCTTAGGATAGTTTGTGAAAATTTAGATTTTTTAATGCGGTTGTTACGGAGTGAATATAAATTTAAATAATGATGATTCCCAGAAAAACATCATCATCAAACATTTTAAGTGACCCAAATCAAGATCAATACAAGTACATAAAAAATTGTAAAATGCGATTTACATTGAAATTTAACTTGTCCCACACAGCTATATGTTAACCAATACAGCTATGGGTTAGCCAAAATGTTATAATTCAACCTATGGAGATACATTTGTATCAATACCATTTTATTTTACACAATATGTATTAACTTTGTAGCAACCCGACACAAATAACATGTGAATAATAAAATACACACAAAGAAAATGTATATAATTTTTACAGTACACCAAAAATGATATTCAAAATTAAAGTGCTTTCATTAAACATCACTTAGGAATGATAATATAAATCAATCACATTTTTTTATAAATATTTAAAAAGATACCTTCTGTGGAATTAAATCAGTGACCCCAAGTTTACAGAACCAACCACAAAACCAGTTATAGAATATTACATTTACTATTTTATCGCGTGAGTCGGTCCATATATGTATGAACAAAATTATACCAAAACTACTCAGATACGAGCTATCCATTAGTTTTGCAGGTTTTTATGCAAAATCAGACACATTCGACAGTGTTTACAATTCCATGGCAGAAAACACTACTGCTTGAATTTCGTGCTGATGAATCGAGAGCTGATTCTTAATATGTTACGTTCACTACTCCCCAAACAACAGTGTGTGAATTGAATGGCCATATTTAAGTATATATGACAAATAGTAATTTTGTCTGCTTTAGCAGTCTTATGTTACGACGATGAAACTCCTAAATGACAGCATTTTTTTAATGAAACTAAAGCCCAATTTTCAGTTTTCACTTCTAATCCAATATATAGTAAATATAATTTATAAGAATAATCAGAAATGGCTAAACCTTCATTGATGAATTTTTTTTTACACCCTTTGTACAAACTATCGATCTCACCGTTTGCGGACAAACACTCAAACACACACAAAAAAAAAACATGTCAAAAAATTGGTACGAACATGCGAGTAAAAGCAAGTAGCAGTGTGAGGAACGGGGATGGATGTATTACTGTGAGAGATAAATAAATAATAAATACTTAATATAGTAGATATAGCAATAAATACATTTGTTGCAATCTCGACTTAAAACTACATCAGGCCATTGTCACGTCGCTAACCGTTATAATTCCAAGCTTAGACAAGTATCAGACACAATTTTGTGGCATCCGATATTACGGTTTTTAATTTTAAGCTAAAACAAAACGTTTATATTTAATGTATGTAATGTTGGCCCGTGATAGTAATTTAATTTATGAAAATCTTTGAAAAAAATGTTATTTCGATGGAAATTTTTTTTCGGACTACAGGGCAGCCCTAACTTTAAAGTACAATTCATGATGTAACATACTTCAACATCCATCACATGGAAAAATCTAGACAGTATATAATGTGTTATTATAATACAGGTACGGTATAAAAAGAAATCCAAGCACACACAACACGTATTTTTCGACGATAACCGGCTTCGAAGGATTTTCGTTGTATATTTGTAAGCTGATTAACCCATCGACCACTGAGAACAACACTAGACAAACAAAGACAATCCAAAACTCCACACACAAAAGAGTGGTTTGAGGCTAATTTTCGTATGAGCAATTATTTGAAACTCGAAGGGTTGTATAAATCGAAGCTCAGATTAAGGAACATCTCACAAACAAACAATTAAAAAAAATCACGATAGATTTTTTATTTCATAAAAAGAATCATTTTTTGCAATGCCGCAGAGCGTTTAGGCGTCAGCAGCAACTCTCACTGATTTCAGACAAGTCATGGGATCTAGTCTCGGTCATCATTTAAGCAATTAAGCTTTAATAAACAACGACAATATTCATCGGGAATCGAACCCTTAGCCTCAAAATATGTGTATTACGTGATTTGATGGTTATGATGATATCAATTGTTTTTGCATTTATTTATATAGCATGTTTCTACATATTTGTGCGATTTCCTCCACGAATTTTTATCCATTTTTTACTGCAGTTGCTGATGTACTCACTTTTTTTTCTATGTCCGCTTTTTCAGTGCACGTTTTTAAAGAGAAAATGATATACATATTTACAAGGGAGGTTGCATTTAATTTAGTTGTCTCTCAACATGAAATAGGTGCATGTTGCATGATCGACGCGATATGTGCATTGAAAAATCGGCCCAAGATGTTTATCTTCAGTAACTTGCTAAACAAATAAAAACGGTTCAACACGGAACTGATAGGACGGGACGGGACAGGACGGGACAGGATCGTACCATTTTTTTGTAATATCTTGTAAGCTTTTTGGTTTGTATTAGTCTTGACCTCTCTATATGCATGAACAAATATTCTCTGACAATTTCCGACAAATACAAGAAGTCACATTTTGATAGTTTATACGCAGGGTGAAATATTTCATATAGGTAACACATTCTGTTGACAACTGTCATTATTCCCGACAGACAAGGCGACCGAGTGTTAAACTGTACATAAAAGCAATTATTCTTAATAACCTTCACCACATTTTTATTCTAGAACAGCACGAGAAAAGATTATTATTTTTTTAATAATTGTGTTAGTGGAAAGAATGCTACATTGTAAATACACGGTAAAATTTTCAACTAAAAAAAATAACTACAACTTGTTTTTGCAAATATAAAATAGTTATATCAGCGTTAATGTATTCTCTTTGTAATATCAGGCACATGCAGTCGTTACATTGAAGCATGAGTTGTACGTTTGATATATTTTGAAAGGAATCTAAATAAAATATTTATCTGGCGGAATATTGTGATACATTAAAAACTGAATATGATAATAATTCTGATAGGAATATTACAAATACATATTTTATTAGAATTCGTACAGCTGATTTGAAAACAGTGTGCTGTAAAGGTCTTTCCATTTAAGAAAGACAATCGAATTAGTATGCGTATGCCATGCGTACGAAGCATATTCTTTTGTGTGTTTATACCCGTAAACAGCAACACAACGTAACAATATGCATCTTACGCACAGCTTACATATACTTATTGATTGTCTTTCTTAAATGAAAAGACCTATACACCACTGCGTAATATGAATATTAAGTAATTGATTTCAATATTTCTTAGATGAAAATTTTACCGTGTACACAAAGAAGAAAGATAAATGCATCAGCTCAGAAACCAAAATACCATTAAGAAGAAAGAAAGTTCCGCAAAGAGCATGAAGTTGTTAAGAAAATTTAAAAATGACCAATGTGAATGCTGCCATCTAAGCAATAAGGTAAAATAAGCAACAAATTTCTCGAAATATGCGGGACATAGAATCTTTCATTGAAAAGTAATGAAATTTATTTTGGTCTTATATAATAATAAAATACAAAAGTTAATTATGGAATGGTGCAATAATTTTTTAATCGGGCAATGTTGGCAACATCAAAATGAGTATGCAACATTCTGACATCTTGTAAAATTGCATTTATGAAAATACAAAACAGTCATCCTACACTGTTGAAAACACAGAAACACAGACAAATAATAAGTTAGGACAGGACCACAGACAAAACAGCGATAAGCTAAAATAAACTTCGTACTCTTTGCGTGAAAGCGATAAATTAAAAAAAAAAGTGAATTTATTCCTCTTAATGCCAAACATAAATTTTGCTGAGTCAAATGATCCGCGATCATTTTGACACAACTGCAAAACTGATTTTTTAATGTTTGGCATTAGAAAGGTCAGAAGTTAAAACGAAGTAACATAATGAAAAAGAAGTATATTCTGAGGAAGCATTTACCTCTTCGGCGTTAGCACCCACCCACTGAAATAGGAAAAGAATTATAATGTAGGCATTGTTAATGAAAAACAGAAACACAAATTAAAACATAACTCAATCAAAAAAAACAAACAAAACAGCATTCACTTAATCACAAAAAAAACAAGAAATTTAAAAAGAAAATATTAGACAATTCATAAAAAACCTTTTTTTTTATATTAAGAAAGTAAAGGTACTGATATATTCAGTGTGAAAATATGTCATTTTTTTGCCAGGATCCAATTCCAGGTAATATATGCGATATCTGCATGTGCCATGTGTGACATGTGGTGATCCATCATTTACAGTTCGTTTTGTGAAGTAATAATATACAATCATTTAAGTTATTAAAATAACAGATAAATAAATCCACCTACATGTGCGCGAGTAACCGCTGATACAGTACCGGATGGAATAAGGAACACTCGGAAGTCTAATACAAACCACAAAAACATTATCACTATAATGGTACCGAGCATGTTATGAGTAAGGCGGAAATAAAAGAGAGAGAGAGAGAGCGGTAAAGAAGCTAAAAAACCACAAATTATGTATAATGAAAGCATATAATTAGGATTTACCATTTTTAAAAATGTACACATCGCTATGGTCCAATAAATAAGTCAAAATATAAAACAAAATACAAGAATAATTATATAAAGACAAATTTAAATTAGTTCTTATTTAGTACAGATGTAAATATTGTCACCTTCCCAATGCAAGTGAATAAAATATGAACATTAACCATTCACATTACATCAGAGAAATCTCGAATAACCTGCATGTACATATTTTATCAAATTGATTATAATATTTTAAAAACAGGAATGATTGACAGAATAAACCTCCAGATCATGAATAAATATTATGCAACATTTTGAAAATAGACAAATTAGACATTTAAGAAATGCAACATTAAAAAATATCACATTAAACACAAGCCAAATGTGTGTATTTACTGATTGACATTTAAGGCCGGGAAAATTTTCCAGAGAAGGCTGACTGCAGTGAGTAAAGTAGATAGCAGTGTGAATTCAACAGTTTCAGCGTTATTATCCTTAGTGTTAGAATGCTTAGGTGATCTGTTGCATGAAAAATGTGGCACTGAAAGACGACGAAAAGAAAGACCGTTAAGGCAAAACCAACAGGCGAAGTGGATGTTGGGAGAATGGCAGGGGAGGGCAGAGTTATATCTATTTTGTCTATTTTCCAAACAAAACATCTTATACATTTGGAAACTGCGAACAATATAGATGAATCGTATTTGTCTCTTAAAAGTGGAAAGCGGAATAAGCCGCTCTTGCGGAACTATGTAGGTTCCGGAAGCGACATTTGCATATTCATCGAAGACCGGGAAAGGTTTATGAATCTGATCTTGGTGGGTAAATTTAAAAAATACAAATATGTATATTAATTTACAATATTTTGAAACAAAAATGGAATGGATACAAGTTTTAAAGTGAAGAATAATTATAAAGTCTCGTCGTAATTGCTACAAAATTAATATATTTCTAAAAATAAATTTGCACATACTTCCCTATGGCACCGAGTTTAAAATACATTATTGCAATTGTAAACTCAAAATGTTTCTCCCTATACTAAATATTATATTGATTACATATTTAATGAACCCTAGAAAAACAATGCCCACATCTCAAAGAGTTATGTAACAGAAATTGATGAAATAATTTTTTTATGCCGAAGATCTATTTAAAAAATTTACATTTATTATTTTCGACATATTTCAACGAATAATATGGAGGTTCAATGATAGGATGTGAAACTTTTGTATCGAAATATAGAAAGTTAAAATAACATCGGTCCATACTGCACGTTTATTTCTGCGGAATTTTAAATTGAACTAGTGTTGCATATTGAATGAAGTAAGTCCAGATAAAATATTTTTAGCACTCTTTTTTTATAATTTGGTATATAAAAATATACATCACGATACACGGAACGCAAGTAAATTTTATGGACATGTCACATACTAATTATTTTGCAGTTAAACAACCTTCAAGATCGACTTGTCCGCTGATGTGCTCGTAAAAACTACCTTGCATACACCCACCGCCTGAATTGAGCACTTTAAAATGTGGGCACTTTTTTTCACCACAATCAGAAAAAAATTGTAAACCAATCAACTTTATTTCCAATCATACACCATTAAAAAAAGCATTCATCAAAGCGAAATACAAATATTGTGCGAAAATATGCATCATCATATATTATTAAACTTATATAAAGTGAATACATTAAACATTTTTTTTTATAATTGTTCAATTTTCCCGACCTTTCTAAATAAAATTATCTGAAAAGCAATAAAAACAATAGTTATTCCCAAATCAAGATAATATCATAATATTCTCAAACGAATTTCATTTGCCCATCTATTTGAAAATTATGCAAAGCTTATCGTGTAAGGAAGCTGCGAGAGAGATTGCACACCAGGATGCCGTCAAATTGCAATAACAACGTGAAAACCAAAGTTGCCAATAATGTTCCTAGACTATTATTACTATAACAAATGAGTATTTTATCCTATTTACGATAATAGTTAATAATCCTCAGATTTCTTATTGATGAAATTCCTAATAAAAATGAAAATCACATTTCATTTGGTTGAACATGTTTTAATTTGAAGTTTACTCTACATTTCACCACAGCTACATTTAACCTTCCCCCTCCGGTACTGTAAACTGAGTTGACTCAGTATACTAAATATACAGTTCACATTTTAGGAATACCTCTGTAATATATTTTTGTATTCAATATAATACTTACAATATATTAGAAATTACTGGACACAACAAAATAAAATGTTTTGGGAGCGTAATGAACAGGGTGCTGGATTTTCACTTTTTAGTAATGGCACGGCGCCAGTTCAGACGTGTCTTACGCGTCTTTATGGTGCAATTCGTGATGATCAATGATTTTTTTTTTATTTTTAGCACTTTTATACAATAATTGTCACAAATATTTACTTATTATTTATGCGGGGTATAAAAGGAAAGGCAAGATATATCTTGCACATGCCGGCAGATAGACTGCCAAAGCGAATATCCTAGGCAAGCCCAGAAGGCGGAAGACCAACTAAATTGGGCTGACGTGGAGAGTGAAGGCCAAAATAGGAAAAGTTGGAACCCTCTGTGCGGTGCAGGGACCCCAACCCATTAGGATAAGTGGATAGAAGAAGAAGAAAAAGAATAAAAGCAAAGGCAGCAATATCCAAAAAATTTAAATTAAGTCATCGAGGATTACTAATTTCAAATGAATTGAATTCAAGATTTTATAGGAAACATAGCCTATAAATTAATAGGAAACATGATTTTGGAAGGGACAGATAGACACATAAAATCTAGAATTCAGTACTTTTTAAATTAGTAATCCTCGGTAACTGTAAATCAAAACATTTTTTTAATTCTTTGGTTATTGCTGCCCTTGCTTTTATACCCCCCCACCACACATATCAAATATTATTTTAATGATTAATAATTGATAATATGGGTAAAATATTAATATTTATCTGACTTGAACATCGAAAAAAGTCTACATGTGCACTGAATGTATAGCATGGCAGTGATGGTCAAACCGTCATTTTAACCGGTTACACGTGGTACAGTTATTTGAGTTAGTACAATGATTGATAACTGAGATTTAACTGTTGTCTAGTACCGGTGGTTGCCAATCAAAATGAGAAAAATCTGTTACCAATCGACGCAATCAGATACCAATCTCAAATAACGGTCAGTGTATCACCGGTTAAAATAACATCACTATGGCACGGGAACACGCGTTTCAATTTTAGCACCGGATGGGAAAAGTTAAGAGAAATCCTTCATTTGAATGCGCAGACAAATCAAATGTGTAGTGTCACTGCCAACGTATATTCCCAGCGTGCAATCTGGTTCGGAAGCTATTCTTACCAAATGCTAGAGAAATTCATTCCTGTCATGCTTGATACCTGACCACTTTCGCATCCACTCAATAATGTAATACACACAATATATAAAAAAATAAGCGACACAACCGCGTTAAATCGAATTTTAAGAGACCATGGAAATGTCGGCAATATCATGTTTCTTTATTATATTCGGCATTTATTAATGCCGGCACTTCAGATTACATCGCCAAATGCCATCCACATTAGCTCTGTTTCGCTGAACAAGAAACATAAAAATATATTTTCAATCATTTGTGTTGGAATTATCGCAGTTTTACAACAAGCATAACAATCACTGAACCTATTAGAAACATAATATTATTATTATATAGGATATAATATAATTTTTCAAGTACGTATCATTTACGTAACCATAAAATATGCACTGTTAACATTATTAGACTGCCTAACATTTTTGAGCTAGAGAAAAATCCAGAATAAAAACAGTCAATTTTTACAAGACAAGAATGTCCGATAGGACAGCAGAAGTAGTATTGGGGAAATGTGTATAGAAAAGAGAAACCTGGCATTCTATCGCCTCTTGACTATTTTGCAACTAAACTACAAGTATGACAACTTAAAGTTAACACTCCGCAGTGTAAAATGTGGCAGAGTGAAGTTAATTTGTGTATTGTGTCAGAATGAGCCATAGTACAGTAGCCAAATATAATAATGGCTTCAAATATAATTTTCCACAGTTGTCCAGATTACTCATCGTAAATGTAAAGTAATTTACGATACAATCTCTGAGCAAATACATTAAGATAGTGTACTGTTGAATCGGGAAGATTAATTCTGCTTTACTGTTCTCCTAGTTGCGTGTTAGCAAATATTGTCAGCAGTAGTATGTGCAAAATAAGCTGATTTTATATTTACGAAAGTACCGTCACGAAAACGTCGTCACAATGATATTTTCGTGTTTTTCGTACTTTTGCGATGGCAACACTGCTTTTGTGATGATGATTTTATCTCCAATATAGTTTCGCAAATGTAATTGTCGCACGAAATTACTTTAATTATGGCGGGCGCTAGGTGGAATCCCATGACAAATATAAGATTTATTGATGCATATTAGCATAATGTGTGTTTGTGGGACCCCAAAAACCCTCTGTGTAAAAATTGGAAATCGAAAAATATTTAACATGTACATGATCATCCAAGTGATCACTTTTTTTATTTATTTTTTTATTGGTGGATTAGCGATGGCCGTAGGTAATGCAGCCGAGTGCGGTGCCATTTTCTCAACTGCGTGAAAATAACATCAAGAAAACATTTTCTTCACATGTTAAAAAACGACAAAAATACCTTCGCTAAGAAAATCACTTTCACGACGGTACTTATGCAAATATAAAATCAGCTATAAAGTTAGAATTGTAATTTTAAGACAATACGTATTTAATTTTAAGCTTTGAATAAGTGCTTTTAGTGGTATAAATGATGACAAAGGTGTATTGTAACTAAACAGGTATACAGTAGTAGTTGGTGTTTTCCAAGGAAACATAGTAAATATTGGGACAACCGTGGGAAATTAGACTACATGCTGGTCAGTGTGTGAGGAGGGATATAATATGATCAGAGTGAAATCGGCAGTCAGCAGACTACTCAGCCTCTATCTTGAGGTATTCTACCTTGGTGATCTTCTTGGGGTCCGAGGTGCCAGTTTCTAGCACCTCCACTTTTTGATACACGTTGGGAGAGTTGAGCCAGCGCGTGCGGTCGCCCGACTTCCTGCCTCCCTCCATCTTCTTCCATAGTCTGCAACATACGGTCATTATATCACAATCCGCATTCTACCGCAAGTCCATTATGTGAATGAATGATTAAATGTGAACACGTTTGTGAATAACTCTTTTACATTTTTAAATGATATTATCCTATTTCACTGCACCTTCTTATATTTGATCTACACCATAATTGATTTTTTATTATAATTCGCTAAAGGTTCAATATTTTCATCCTTTGATTTTAATCGGCTATTTTTTTAAAGAATTTGCGAAAGAGTATATTCATTCAGATTTAATCAATCAAGTCATTAACTAGTCGTATGCCACCCGTAACGTGGAATGTACGCTGTCTGCTGCGCAATTTCGCACAGTACTGCTGTTTTTTAGACACTTTTTTGTGATGTATTTGTCATTTGATTTTTGTCCGGTTTACGCGGCAAATGAGGTTACTTGACGAATAGAACTCGTTCATTCATTCAAAAACTTGAGATACAACCAATAATAAGCTTTAAAAACCCATAAACATACATGTCTAGAGAGCACATATCTCAGCTCCGGCATGCAGAGGGTACAAAAATAATCGCGTAGATCTACACTCCGGCATACCGGTTAATGTATTTAAAGCTCTCATAAAAAAAAATTGTTTATCGTTATCATGTCATTGGATCTAATGTCGCGTAGGCTTAGTGTTGTTGGAATCATAGCAAAAAATTTTAGGGCTCTGGTAAAATATTGACATGGCAGTTACAAAAACTTAACTTCAATTCCCTTGGACGTATTTTAATAAATCAGTTCTGTATTTATCATTAGCAGATAAATACAAAACTGACAGATAATTCCAGACACTCTAGTGATGCAAATTGTTTTGTGACCTCTAAAATCCAACTTGTACAGGGTCTGTTACTACCTAATCATTTTTAATAGATGTCTTTCTGATCATTTTCTTATTTAATATCATTGCTAATACCCAACACAAACCTATTCATCTATGGTAACCATCATAACCATAAACAGAGAAACCCATTCATTTATGGGTTAAATATTAAAATAATTTGTAATGCAACACATTGATGTATAAGATCAACCAAAATTCTAATGGCACCTAAACCACAAATATGAAATCGTTAACAATTCAAAAATGAAGCCATATCGGCGTATCACCTATTATTATAATACATGTTTTTTTAAAAAATTGATTTCACAAACTTTACAGTACTCACCCTTGCTTATAGAACTCCTCTTCCTCTAGGAGATATCCGAGAGAAGACACGGCCGGCGGCACTTCAATGTCGTTACGGGGCTTCGGCACCTCTCCCTGCGTACATTAAACAATCATTAACTGACAATCCCTTACGTGTGGGCTGTTAACGACTTTCTTTCAAGTATGAAGTCTAATACAAATATGAAAAGCGATAGAGATTCGAATTTGGGGATATTCATAACCTTCCCCAGGACAGTGCTGAGTTTGACAACTTTCGACCACGTCCCAGCGACAGACATATTTAGCCTGATGTAATCTTCATTATATCTCAAGCGTCCTTAAAATGTACCCTAAAACTTACTAGAACCTCAATGTAACTTATCTAAGTGAACATCTGTCCGAATGAATGAGAGAGACAGATGGTATGAGGGAGAGAAAGCGAATAAATTAAGAGACGCCATCATTTGTGCTACATTTGCATACCGAAACATTGTGCAACCAATAAAGTATCTTGAAGCAGCACAGCAAGTTTAACTGGATTCCCGAGACCTACAAAGTTCTCCTCCTAATGGAAGGGACGAGAACATCACACTAAATGTAAATATATACGTGAAAACTTGCTGAATTTAGAATATAAATGAAACACAATGATCTGGTTCACTTTTTCTTCATACCAGTTTGGAACTGTAAATGCATTGATTTGTATAGAAATTTACAAATTGTCAATCCCAATAATAATAATTTCATTGTACGTTTGTCCGTAATTTCCCAGAACATCTTTTTTCTAATTTTTTTTATAAATAAATATTTACCCAGCGGGTGACATAGATGAAATTCCCCCCTCCTCCTTTAACCCACACTCTCACAGCGATACATTTTCTATACAAATCTACACCGTTTTACAGATCTTACCCAAATTTTACATTAAGGAACTGACATGTAAAGTGTGTCATTTTAATATCCCAATAATGAGTAATATTTTTATCACATGGAGAAATCTATGTAGCGGTGATAGATAGTGTTAAAATATAACAATTAACACTACATTAAATACATCATAACATTGAAAGCGTCACCTTGACGAGAGGCTGCCTGTAGATGTAGCCGGTACGGAAGCCAGCGTTATCCAGCATCCTCATGAGAGCCTCAAACTCCTCCCCGCCTACTCTCCACTTGGGACCTGAGTCCTTGGGGGGCCGCCTGGCCTCGTCGTATATCTGGAAAGAGCGGATGCTCGTGAGGCATGAGGCAAAACTTATTGTATGTGCCTTTATTACATTCACAGTTGAAATTGTTCAATTAGATAGGAATTAAAGGACATGCTGATTTAGCTAGTGAGATTTTCATGAGCATGTATTTTGACATGCACACAAATACCTTATTTATTTATTTCACTGTTAATATAGTTCCATTTTATGTTAGTAGTTTAGTTATTAGTCATTTAAAAAAAAATTAGAGTAAATTTTTTGAACTCCAGTTTAAGCTCTTTTATATTCTATGTATTTTCGGTAGACTGTCAAAGATTTTTAGTCTTTTTGTACATAAAACAATTTTGTGAAGTAAAATTTTATGCTATCAGGATAAAATTTATTACACTCAATGTAATCCCTACCCTTAATTCCTTACTTAATATCCTTAATCCTTAAGTCAATACAATTGAAAAACCATAATTTTCTATAGATAACTTTTTTTTAAATGTTGATAATGAATATTTTTTTTTAAAACTAGACACAAACCTGCTTGCGAGCCTCGTCACCCAGCGTCAGCAACGCCTCCTGCGGCACACCCGCCAGCCGCGTCTGCGTGTCGGCCGCAGCTGCCAGGCAGCGCGCATGCAGCCACGCTTCCTCGGCTGTGGCTCCGCAGCACAGTGCGCCGCCACCGCCGCCCTGCAGCAATAACACCTTGCTGTGCGGACCCAGCGAGCGCACCAGTTTTTCACGTTCCTCAGGGTCCAACACGCCGGCTGAGCAGTGGTGGGCGGCCACGTCACCCAGCAGGGCCGCCTCGCGCGACAATGGAAGAAGTCCGCAACGGAGCGCTCCTACGGCCAATATGGCGGGTGCGCGGATCTGCACGATGCAGCGAATGTCCGGGCGGGCAGCGTGCACCCAGGAGTGAAGCATAAAACCTACAAAACATTAATAGATTATAATTTTACAGGTTCTCAAATTTTCTGTAGTAATATGTGTACATTATCAGCATCATTATTAGCTGTTTTCTATCCACTGCTAAATGAAGGGTTTTTTTTAAGGGAAACATTTTTGTAAAAATGAGATTTTAAAAATTCTCTCAATTTTTTTTTACAAATGACTTAACGGATTAAAACAATCTGTACGCCGTACCATAGATATTTCAATTCTAAATAAGTACATGACCTCCTTTTCTGGCCCGGACAGACATGCTCCAAAGAACGTTATATATCAGTTAAGACAGAAGAGCTCAACGGGAATAGACATGACGCCGTCATTTTGTTTTTGATCTCAAAATTTTTCCAATACAATAATAGTTTAATATGTACCTTAATAAGTGTCATTAAAAAAATAAGTCACCTACTTGTAAAAAAAAAAATCACCCAATTTCTACTACCTCCCAACTTGTAGTTAAAGCGGGTAAATATGAAATGTGCAGACTCACTATTGACATTAATGGGAAAGTTGGTTGTGCCCTGGTCGATGACGGCACCCTGCATGTCCACCTTGACCAGCGAGGACGCGGTCACCTCGTGGCAGAGCAGGCCGCGCGGCGCCGTCAGGAACACCTCCTCGTCGGCATTTAGACGGGCAGTTATCTGGTTGTCATTGCCTGCTGGGGAATTTCATACATTAAAACTGTGGAAAAATGATATGGTGACTAGGGTTTATACAAAAACAAACTTTTTCACACCGTTTAAAACATTATTCTGACATGATTTAAGTTTGTTTACACACAAGAATATTCTAAAAGCAGTTTTATAAATTAAAACACCAGTTTTTGGATTTTATAAATTTATCCAAAAACCTGTTATTAAAAACCGACACTCTAATGGTGACCAAATTACTGATCCAAATCTTAGATAGAATACAGTTTTAATAGGCAAAAGTAGACAGTTTAGTACGCTGTTTTGAACCATAAACGACACAAGTGACAACCAATCAACCAAAAAAAAGTTAATGAAATGACTTGCGAGACCCACAACAGAGTGAAGTCACGTGTCTCAATGGCGACGACAACACAACAATTAACACTCGTTTACCACCAAGTTGTCCTGAATGACATGTATAGAGAGTTCAGCATGCATCGTTTTACCATGCCTAACTAAGTATTTGTTTTGTTGTACAATATTTTAATAAATTTTTCTATTTTTATGCATATTTATATATTTCCATCTTTTATTTTTTTCATTTTAATATACATACTGTTATTTTTAACATATTTTTCCTATTTTATAATTTATTTTCAACATACATACAGAGTGTAACAGAGTTAGTCCATAATACTTTACAGTTAGTTGGATTCCTGCCTTGATTATGAGTCGAAAATGTTATGTAGATAGGCAATATCAAAGTTTGCATTGTATTTCAATATTTCTGACTTATTTTTTGCAAAATCATTACAGTAATTTATATTGATTATGAAAAATTCATTTGTTTCAATACAAGTCAAATGGTATCCTTAACCCAGGCAATGCCGGGTATGAACAGCTAGTTTATAACTAAAACAATTAACATTCTGAATATTTTTTTTAAATAAGTAACCCTTTTATTTAAAAATACTTTAATGGAAGAAGTATGTTTAGATTTCACTTCTCAGCCTTAGGTGCGAATTCCTGATGCTCACAAGATTCCAATGTGAATTAAAGCAATTTACAATTTAACTCTATGCTTTTTTTTCTTTTCTTCAAAAAAAAAAAAAGCACCTGGCTGCCATGCCTCAAAAGAAAGCACTGAATAAATAAGCTCAAGATGATACCCGACCTCAAATAACAATGAGTAAGAAAATGTAGCAATCTATGTATATAAAACAAAGACGGGTTAGTTACACCATTTATAACTCAAGAACCAGCTGGACCGATTTTTATGATCTTTGATTTGTTGGATTTGTCTCCACCCCGAATAGCAGAGTAACTATCAAAATATTGGAAAAAATCACAAAAAAATTTATGAAGTAAACTAATTTTCTAATACATTTTGTATGGAATGGCTTTTTATGATATCTCGAGAACTGATTAGACTGATTTCAGTGAATTTAAATCGATACAATGCCATCTCTGATACATGAAAGAAATAAAACACTGACAAAAATGAACATGGCATAGTGTGGATTATCCTTTGACAGTTGATTCAGTTGCGTTGTCCTTTCATTGCATACCACCGAGCTAGCTGTGCAGACATGCGCCACAATTTATCAGTATTTTTTTCCAGTTTTCACTTTTTTTCTTTTTTTACAGTTTTCGAACGTTTATAGCAAACATTGCCGTTTATGCAAATATTAACAGCAAATAGTTTAACAAAAAACAATGCTACGCAAATCATTTCGATTAGTTTCTATAAAGTGAATGCCTTGCTGCCACATGAATTACATTAATTAAAATTTAATTAATACATTTCATTTTGATTGTTGCACATTTATTAACTTAATAAAAAACTGAATTCAGGTAATAAGTTAGTGCAATATGTATTGATTCTGAGGTGGTACGAAGTCCGTAGGGTCAGCTAGTTTAAGATAAGTATTAGTGCAAGGAGTGGGTCTAATCTCACCCTGTGTCCATCCGTACAGGTCCATAAGACGGTATAGTGCGGCCAGCTTGCAGCGTAGGATCTTCTCCCCCTTCTCGTAGCCCATGCCCTCCATGCCGCGAATGTCATTAATGGGCAGCACGCAGTTCGAGGACTGTAAACATAATATCAAGACAATCAGCAACAGTGCGCTTTTAGAAAGAAAAAAAATCATTTGTAATCAGAGATCAAAACTTCCCTCTTATTCTTGGTTGTTATGCGGAATGCTTCTGTAAAAAATGTCAAGACATCTATCAAATGTGATTGCAAAACTTCCATTAATCAATCTTACACGGGACGCCGGCCCTGGCAACTCCAAACGGCCACCTACGCCATAAAATCGGTGCAATAACAAGCCAATCCCGCTTCCTTTCTGCGATGAGTTGTCTCTGTGCAATGTAACTTATAACAATTCTCAACTGTTAGTTTAAGTCATGAAATATGTAAAATATTTAAGTATGATCTCGTTGTGAAATAACAGAATATAAAGTACAAATGTCTTATTTAAAGAAAACTATGCTATCACTTGGACCTCCTTTTACTAGTCTAAAATAAGTGCCGGTGGCACTTAGCAAAACTATAACAATAAATACTTTACACTTAAGAGTAGCTTGTTGGTCTAGCGGTTAAGACATTCGCCTAGGAATCTAGTGATCAAGGATTCAAGCCTCATTCCAGAAAATCGCCAAGTAAGTCCTATTTTTTTGCTTAGTATGTGTTTAAATTAATTTGAAAATATTATATTATAATTAAGAATACGCATTGTGATGTGTCGCGTATGTATACGCAGCTCTATTTAAAAAAAAAATTGTTTGAAGTAACATGACTCATCAATTAGGAAGAACACTGCGCATGGTGTCCCGCAGTCTGGTGATGCGTACCTTGAAGGTTCCGGCATGCACTCTGGAGGCGGGAACCCCCATCATATCCGAGATTTGCTGGAGGATCCCCGCACCGCCGCCCTCGCGCAACTGAGCATCCAGGATGCGCTCCAGCTCCTCGCGGAATATCTTGGATGACATGATGATGTCCACGCGCTTGCGTCGCTCCATCTCTCTAACATCCTGAAAGCAAAATGAAAATTTAAATGCCCTTTTAGGTTGTCGCATTCATTTTAAATGTACCATTACGTTTGAGGTAGTTACGAAAACAGGAAAATTAACATTACTAGCAAAGAGACCAAGTAGTAACAGTGATAATAAAAATAGAAAATTTATATAGGACCATTTTCGTAAAAATTTCACCTCAAGGGCTCTTTATACTGTTAAGTCCAACATAACTATTTAAAATTTAATTCCAAACTTATGAAAATGATTTTACAAAAAACTTACCTATAAAAACCATTTTTTATTATACTCTAATAATTGTTATTAAACTTTACTGTATTCCACTTGATATTTGAAATCTTCAGACAGACAATCACAAAAACAATTTAATAGATAAATACATTTTTTTACAGCAAAGATAGTGGCAGTTTTTACTATGGTATTTCTCTACTACATGAGTAATACAACTCGTGAGTAGGAGAGGAGTATCATGATATTTAAAATATATTAAATAGTAAGTAGTAAATACTATGTACCTATATATAAGAAGAAAAAAACTAATATGCGTTAATCATAATGCAATTATGTGTGACAATAGTAAAAATAAAATTATAATAAGCAAAAAATTTATAAATGAATATAGTAAAGAGAAAAAAAAAGTAACCCATAAAAACCAAGTTTTTATTATACTCCCTTTCTTTGTAAAATATAACAACAATTAAAGACGAATTAAACATATAACCTAACACTAAACTTACAGTAATTTAAAATATTTCTAAAATGTCAGATGTTTTGAGCTTTGATAAGACACTTCATGCTTTGAAGATTAAATTCTAAAAACATTTGTCACTCAATAGTGAAGTACCTATTATGAATACCGACGGAGTAATTCAAATTTAGAAAATATTCCGCGAAGTTATCGGGCCGCTATGCTAGTAATCAAAATTTTCTAATGATTCCAATTTGAAAAAACCAATAAAATTTCTAAAAATCCGAAATTATACTATAATTATTAATTTATTTTAATAAAAACTTGATAGATCTTCTTGATCGTCGCCACGAGTCTACTTGCAAAGTTTCAGCTCGATTGGATCACGGGAAAAGGGTTAAAAATCGATCCAAAGTTTTTTCGTCAGACAAGCAGACAAGACGACAAGCAGACGCTACGAGTTAAAAGAAAGCGAGTAAAAAAGTAACCCATAAAAACCAAGTTTTTATTATACTCCCTTTCTCATTTACTAGTTGAAACATTTTTTTTCGCTTAACGTACGCGTTGGGCTTGGGTCGGGCGACGCTACGAAAGGGAGTAATAAAAAATTTCCAAAAATCTAAAATTATACTATAATCAGGTTTTGGTTGAAATATTTTCATACAACTTAATAAGTTGTATGAAAAAACCATTCAAAATTTGAAAAATCCAAAAATGTATTAATTTTTTTTTGACGAAAATTTGATAGATCTTCTTGATCGTCGCCACGAGTCTGCTTGCAAAGTTTCAGCTTGATTGGATCACGGGAAAGGGGTTTAAAATGGATCCAAAGTTTTTTCGTCAGACAAGAAGACAAGCAGACGCCACGAGTTAATATAAAGGGAGTTAAAAGGAATGTTTTCATTTTTTTTTAAACAATGTTTCTGAAAATATAGCTCTTGAAAATATAGAGGCGCCATATTATGTGTCACTTTGTACATCAACCAATACAATTTTAATTTTATTCTTTCAGGGAGCCAAAGTAATATGCGAAAGGTATGTTACGTGCGAGAATTCAGAATAGAGTGAAATCCATCCAGCTAAAATATCTGCAGTCCAGCATAAATATTGTTAAAGTAATCCACATGTGACACCATAATGAGTTAGCAGGCTACGTCAGAGAGAAAATGTCTCTGAAAACTTTTAATCTGTCTCAGTTGGTATAAACATACACCGACACTTTTGTTGATTCGTGTACTCACGGGGAGGTCTGACTCAAAATGCACGCCCAACAACTTAACTGCAGATTTAGCATTCATAGACACTGATTGGGACTGCCTCCAAGCTGTCGCTGCCCATAACGTCCAGTTATAACATAATATCTGAGGACTGATTTTAAAAAATGGTTGAAAATTGTGAATACCTATGTCTTTCGTAATTTCTCCACAATTGATTTTGGCGAGATATTTGTGCAAAATGTTTGTTCTGTATTTTGTAAATGAAGTAGGCACAACTCACGGCATCTATATCTGCCGGCCTCTGCTTTAATCTCTCATCTTCCTCTTCAGTGGAGATGCCGTTGGTGATGACCGGGGGCTCGGCCTCCGTGTCTGCCATGCTCGCTGCGCTCTGCTGATGCTCGCGTCTCACTTAACCTGCAACAAGATCAGAAACCATATATTAAAATATGTTTGCTTCGATATACAAATAATTCAACAGGGCACTGAATTCCATTGTGAAATTATATATGCACTCTGTATCTCTCCGGGAATGTTCCATGTCGGGGCAGAAACATATGGCAACACACCAACATAAGTGTGATATGTTAAAAAATATTATTCAATTAACTAATCCACCAAAATACATTATACATATATCACAGAGACAAAGCTATTTACTTATTTAGGAAAGTAGGTATGGAAGTCTTTGGGTTTGCGGAGATTCTTTTACAGGGTTTTCAGCAATTGACTGGCTTAAGTGATAACTCACAATGTAACATTCACGATTTCACCCATATCGACTACCACATATATCAAATTTGTAAATTGGTACAATATATTTATGCCTCACTTCATTTGCTTAATAAAAACTATGCTATCGCCGTCTATAGTTTAAATTTGTCATTCCAAGGATCGAAAAAATCCGATATAAATGAACAATTAGAAAAACAAGCAACATTCATTCTGTAAGTAGTGTAAACTAACAAAATGGTAAGATAAAATGATAAAAAATGAAATTAAACCACTTGCCTAAATATCGCGCCGAAATTATGCAACTTGCATAAATATCGCGTCGAAATGTTATCAGAAGCCTGAATGTCGCGCCGAAATTATACAACTTGCCTAAATATCGCGTCGAAATGTTATCAGAAGCCTGAATGTCGCGCCGAAATTATACAACTTGCCTAAATATCGCGTCGAAATGTTATCAGAAGCCTGAATGTCGCGCCGAAATTATGCAACTTGCATAAATATCGCGTCGAAATGTTATCAGAAGCCTGAATGTCGCGCCGAAATTATGCAACTTGCATAAATATCGCGTCGAAATGTTATCAGAAGCCTGAATGTCGCGCCGAAATTATACAACTTGCCTAAATATCGCGTCGAAATGTTATCAGAAGCCTGAATGTCGCGCCGAAATTATACAACTTGCCTAAATATCGCGTCGAAATGTTATCAGAAGCCTGAATGTCGCGCCGAAATTATGCAACTTGCATAAATATCGCGTCGAAATGTTATTAGAAACCTGAATGTCGCGCCGAAATTATAGAACCTGCCTAAATACCGCGCCGAAATGATACCGCTCGCGCAACTGGTATTACAAAACGATACTAGTTGCGTTAATGCCACACGCAAAAATGCCCCGACGGTTGCGTAAGCGCTTGTTCAGACACAGCGGGAACCGTTCAGTTTCAGAATCGCGTTTCAAAACACGCGATTTGTGTCATCTGTTCACACAGCCGCGGTTAATAAGCGATTTTTGCGCGCGAAAATAAACGTCAGTTTGACAGTTTTGGTGCCGTTCTCCATCTTTGAATATCAGAGATATATTCGCTCATTACTTTGTTAACGACGGCCGTGTTCCATGGCAAGACACATAAATATCATTCTGTCAGTTCATTTTTGGTGAATAAATACCTACTTCTCTAAAATACTCTTTTTTTCCACCATTTCCAAATATCTCCACCAACTCCTGCCAAGCTTGGTTCTTGGCATATTTGAGTAATCCTCACACTGAAGATCCCATATTACAGGTCTTTTCTCCACTTCATCAATAAAAAGTTCAGTGTCAAAGCGATCCATAACCATAAAAAAGAGAATATAATCCACGCGTGCTCCTGTCGTGACATGGAACCGTGCGGTGCCCGCAACGCGACTGAACGCTCTCGTAAGGCCCCATAGTAATAGGATCGTGCGGGCGCCGTGCGGGTCTATTTTCTAGCGGTCGGGTTGCGGGCACCGCACGGTCGTGTCTGAACGATCACATACAAACCTAGGTAAATGAGGCCCGCACGGTTCACGCTGTGTCTGTATAATTTGGCTCAAGCGTTGTCCGGCGAGTGAACGCGGAGGATACTCGGCGTTATATAATCGGCGTTACCAGAGCGCGGCGCTGCGGTCCGGCGATGATGGTCGCGGTGGCGCAAAGAAACTTCGGCCGACCGACCGCCACCATCATCGAAAATGGTCAATTACGTTCCTTGTATACTGCAGACCAGCGGCCCGCAAACCTTCACGCAAACTCTTCTTTCAATGGGCTGTTCCCGCGTAAAAACACTATTTTTACTCCCTTTCTTTTAACTAGTAGCGTCTGCTTGCTTGCTTGTCTGTCGAAAAAACTTTGGATCGATCTTTAACCCTTTTTCCGTGATCCAATCGAGCTGTAATTTTGCAGACAGACTCGTGGCGATGATAAAAATGATCTAACAAATTTTCGTTTAAAAAAAAATAATTATAGTATAATTTTGGATTTTTCGAAATTGTTTATTACTCGCTTTCGTAGCGTCGACCGACTCGAGCCTAACACGTAGGTTAAGCGCCAAACCTGTTTCCACTAGTAAATGAGAAAGGGAATATAATAAAAACTTTGTTTTTGTGGGTTAGTTTTTTACTCCCTTTCTTTTAACTCGTAGCGTCTGCTTGTCTGTAGAAAAAACTCTGAAACCTTTCCCGTGATCTAATCGAGCTGAAACTTTGAAGGCAGACTCGTGGCGACGATCAAGAAGATCTGTCAAGTTTTCGTTAAAAAAAATTACTAATTATAGTATAATTTTGGATTTTTAGAAATTTTAATGGATTTTCAAATTGAAATCCATACAAATGAGTAAGGAGCCCGACGCGTGCAGTAGACGCGAAACCTGTTTCAATGAGAAAGGGAGTATAATAAAAACTTGTGTTTTTATGGGTTATTTTTTTTCAATGTGTTGTCACGCAAAAACTCTTCAATGGTTGTTTCCATACAAAAACTCGGAATCTAAAAATCGCAAATCGGAGAAGAATGTAATATTTATAATAATTGTTTACAGGAAGTCTCGTAGCTAGCAGAGAAAACTTCGGGAGTCTTCTTCATTAAATTTTAAATAGAAAATACATATTAATCATACATTGGGTAATTATACAAATTTTGCATTTTTTTAAATAATTTGTTGCGTACACACTTTTCCGTCCTGACACAACTCTCGCCTCATTGAGGCTCCTAATAATGTGTTAATGAAAAATATTAAACAATGCAAGTCGTAAACAAGAAGGCCGGGGACACACTCAGCGTATCTTCCGCCGCGTCTTCGACGTCGCGGAACGCCGCTACATTTCTTTCCGTACAATCATCCGTATTCTGAAAATAACAATGTCTGGATCATTATGATCTTTATCCCAACACTTAATAGACGATAATAAAAATTAAAAATGTCCAGAGCGGATTTTGTAATTCTACGGCTCAAATACACTGTATTAAAAGATGATATAAGAAAGATTGTTTCTTACAAACGTATTAATTTCTTCATCCACAGCGTCCAGATGAAATATCATGGCTAAACTTGTCATGACCGTGTTCGGCGTTACCGCGTATTTAAATTTTCACATCTTGATTTTTGACAGATATCAATTTACATCTTTCTCCCTCCCTATCTCATGTAGAAACTTACAAAAACAAACACCGACGTAAAGCTATGTCTCGTTTATTTTTTATTTTTATTATCGTCTTTTAAGTGTTGGGATAAAGATCCAGACATATCTATCAAAAAATGTCAAGATGGGAAAATTTGAATACGCGGTAAAGCCGAACGCGGTTTCGACAAGTTTAGCCATATTTCATCTGGACGCTGTGGATGGAGAAATGAATACGTTTGTAAGAAACAATCTTTCTTATATCATCTTTTAATATAGTGTATTTGAGCCGTAGAATTACAAAATCCGCTCTGGACATTTTAAATTTTTATTATCGTCTATTAAGTGTTGGGATAAAGATCTTAAAGATCCAGACATTGTTATTTTCAGAATCGGGCAGAATATGCGCTTATGGGACACACTGAGCGGATCATCGGTCGATCCGCTGGCGGAACGCCCGCTTCGGCGTCTGTTCGGTTCTCCGCCCACAGAGCTTACGTCTGCGTAAAATCAGCGACGTCACGTCTCGTGCTTTAAACGCAACGCGCCACATTTGACGGATCGTCCGCACTGCATACGCGCTTGTGTTTATCGCAGACTGAATCCGCCGCGGAATATTGTATGTAACGCTCAATGTGGCGCCAGCCTAATAGTAAAAAATATGTAATAAATAAGTTAATTTTCACTCCCTTTTACACGTGGCGTCTTCTTGTCTGACGAAAAAACTTTGGATCCATTTTAAACCCCTTTCCCGTGATCCAATCGAGCTGAAAGTTTGCAACAGACTCGTGGCGACGATCAAGAAGATCTATCAAATTTTCGTTAAAAAAAATTAATAAATTTATGGATTTTTCAAATTTTGAATGTTTTTTTCATACAACTTATTAAGTTATATGAAAATATTTCAACGCGTCTGGTAGACGCGAAACCTGATTATAGTATAATTTTGGATTTTTGGAAATATTTTATTACTCCCTTTCGTAGCGTCTCCCGACCGAACCCAACGCGTAGGTTAAGCGAAAAAAAATGTTTCAACTAGTAAATGAGAAAGGGAGTATAATAAAAACTTGGTTTTTATGGGTTACATTTTTATTCCCCTTCTTTTGGCTCGTAGCGTCCTGCTTGTCTGCCGAAAAAACTTTGCATCGATTTTTAACCCTTTTCCCGTTCGAGCTGAAATTTTGCAGGCCGACTCGTGGCGACGATAAAAATGATCTAACAAAAAAATTAGATAAAAAAATTATAGTATAATTTTGGATTTTTCGAAATTTTAACGGTTTTTTCAAATTGGAAACCATACAAATGAGAAAGGAGTCCGACGCGTGGAGAAGGCGCGAAACTTCGCCGACGCCGTGCCCCCCTATACCAATCATTAGGTTTTCAATATTCTATAAGTTTTAAGGATAATAATATTCATGGAATAGATTTTTCACATGAACTTAAAGCAAAAGGAATATGTTGATAGAATATCAAATTGGAAATGATACAAATGAGAAAGGGAGTAAAATAAAAACTTGGTGTTTATGGGTTAGTTTTTTATTATGCTTCAAGGTGTGCAACCCTTTAAATATGGCAGTACCGTGTTGGGGCACATTTTACATTTTCAACATTTTAAAATGAGTGTGCAATAAGATCTGAAATGAAATACGCCATCTACTCAGTGTCGAGGCGCGGCGGCCACCCGCTATCGGGCCGTGATCCGGATTGCATAAACGCGGCCGTAAAATAATAAAAATATTGTTATTTTCGCGTTGTATAACACACGCGCCGATACCACTTTCGCTTTCGGGCCGCGGCCGGTGAGATCACCCGCTGACGTCACCGGCCGGCGCAGCCCTGCTCCTCTCCTCTCCTCTCCGCGAGGTGGCGATACTAAAACTACTAACCTACATTACCGCCATTTCAAGTAAACACGACAAGCGAATAGCGAATAACCAAATATTTATTTTTAACAATATTTATAAATGTGTGTTCTGTGAACACAATAACTGAATTTTGTCTACAGAAGGATAACCATTAATTAAGATAAAATATACATAGGGTCCATCAACAGGGCTGATGTGTTAAAAAACATCGGAAAACATGGACTTTGCGATGGGATCCGAAACGTCGGCCAGAAAGGTCGTAAAAACACGGCATAATGTCCCAGATGATTCTGAGTGGCCGCGAAAACCTAAGAATATATTCTTAACGAAACTTTTCACTTTCAGGCGTATTCTATTGTACATGTTAAATATTTCGGAAGAACATCCATACAGGTGTCTCATAGCTAGTAGCAAAAACTTTACAGGTAATATCAATAGTTATAGATGTATGCAATATCAAAGTGTGCATTTTTTTAAAAATATTTCTGGCTGTAAAAAAAAAAAAACGTTAGACAATCATTACAATAACTTATATCTAACATGGAAAATTCATTCCCTTTAATACAAATCAAACAAAAGAAGGTAAGAACCTTCCAATTGGAATTTATTCAGGGTTTTTATTATTTTATTTAACTTGTATTAAAACGAATGAATTTTTCGTAATCGATATAAGTTACTGTAATAATAATTTAACGTTTTGTTAAAAATAATATGAGTACATAAATATTGAATTAAAAATGCAAACTTTGATTTTGCATTTTCGACTCATAATCAAAGCAGGAATACAGTCCCGAGTCCTGTGAGGTTATTAATGTTTTCCAAATAATAATAATATATACGTGTAATTTTCAGGAGACTTGGACGTTTTCCGCTACGAGTAGAGGAGAGCGCCAGGTCGCCTAGTTACCCGCGGTTTAATAAATTAATCCGTTGCCTTTAGTGTGACGAGAACGAGTACCAGCTACATTCATTTGGAAACTGAAATGCGCCGACTCGCCATAGAAAAGCCTCCATGCAGCGGAGACGTCTCATGAAATGTTTTCATCGGCGGGACGGGTTACAGATGGCAATCGTAAACACTTTGGTTTATAAATAAAGCATTGTATCTGTGACGCTGGTCGCCGCGCAGCTGGAAACATTCACGGAGAACAAACAGAGAGGACGACGTCGGGGGTGGTGGATCTGGCACCCCGACGATTGCGCTCCCGATTTCAGCTTTCTGGTATTTCTGCCGTGATTCTACGAGCTTTCTGGCCAACGTTTCGGCCAGGGTTGATAAAAATCATGATTAAAAAAAAAAGGGGTTTATTTGATTTAAATCTGTTTTTTATATATTCTGTTCATTTTTAAATTGGAAGTCAGTTACATATTGTTGAGGAAAAATATATAAATTTTGTTTATTTTAATTATTAATAAAAGTAACAAAAATCAATATATTACTTTTTCTAAAAAAAATAAGTATTTTTTTTTAAAACACAGTAGCATATTTATTTGCCATATTTAACCTTAAAATTATAAAATTAAAGAAAATCAATAAGTTATTCTAAGTCAATAATTTTTTAAAAAACACAGGTAGCATTTTGTCGTATTTAACAAAAAATTAACAAGGAAAATAAAAAAGACTTAAATTAATATAAAAACATTTGGGTTTCACCGCAGTCGCAGTCACTTATATTTACTTACATATAACTTAGATGCTATGTTTTTGTAAATTGTCCGAATTTAGTTTTTCGAAAAGGAAACTAATTTGGCCGCCTTCTCGGTGCCTAATATATTTCTTATTTTGCTGCGCACCAAATTGAATGCCGAAAATATTCTTTCGGCCCCAGCGGAAGAAGCGCCTGTACTCGGGACTTGCTCGATTACATCCAATTCTTCTCCGGTTATACATTTTTTCATATTATACGGGGTTATTTGGAAAACATTAACAACCTCGCACGACTATATTCCTGCCTTGATTACGAGTCGAAAATGTTGAAGCAAAAATGATGGTAATAGTAATGGAGATATGCAATATCAAAGTACGCCTTTTTTTGTTGATATTTCCGACTTATTTTTTACAAAGCGTAGAACTATCATTACAGTAACGTATATCGATTACGTAGGACGCACATTGTTTCGTTGTGTGGTGTTTACGGGCATAAACACCGACACAAGGAAACGATGTGCCTCGCGCGCACGGCTCACACATACTAATTCAACAGCCCTTCTTAAATGAAAAGAGCTCTACCCGTGCAGAAGTTTGCCACCTTTCCGATGCACCGAGAGTGCTGGCCCTTGGTGGCTGGAGGCGGAGGGACTTGTCCCGCTATGGTCCGGGCCGGAGACTGGCTCAGTGTGTTCCCGCTGCAATTTCGTCCCACGACTGTCGGTGCGGGTTACTTCATTTCCTGAGTCGCAACGCCTCTTCTTTTCTGGATTTGCATGCTGACGGCACGGCCGTGTGCCACGAGAAGCCGCAATTATTCCGTAAAAGCTCGTTTATTTTAAATCACGTAGACAAATATTAAAAAATAATATATTATTTTAATCTCCCGGGGGTTATTTAAGTAGGTAACGGTAATTTCTTATCAAAATAACTTTGCTTATTATGCAGATAAAAATTGCCTTTTACAGAACATTGTTTGGACGAGTAGTTTAGATTATATTGAATTTTCGCTCATACTCTTATAATCTCAAACTGAATTTGACAGCTAGTAGAAAATACGTTTGTACTCGTAATATTCGTATTCGCTGAATAGTGGATATTTACCGAATATTCGTATTCGCCGAATGCCATCACGAATATTAAAACAAACTATTTATAAGTGAATGCAATGCAAATTACGGTTTGGCTGTGCACCGTGTATCCAATCACGCCTACGGACTTTATTATCAGGGATTCCCCTAAAATTGAATGAATGGATTTGTTGAGTTCTCAAGTCGTCAATTGTTACTTGTTTCACAGCATAACACGAGTTCTTTCATCTAGTTTCATTGGGTTATTAATAAGGTTAGGTGCTCATTTATTTAAACATATTATATAAACATGTAGTTTTTGTTTTGTAATACGTATTGTTCGTTCCATTTTATTTCCGTTGTGTGTAAAAGTGTTAACTGTTATAAAATAATTTCAAATTAAATCTAATAACACGACCTTTAGTAAGCGTGAAAAAGGTGATATTTATCTTCAGCCGCTGGGGGTGTACAACCAGATAAAATAAATGTTGTACTTTTTGAACAAAAATTTGCGGTGGTAATTTTTTATTATTAAATTTCTTGGTAAAA
Organism: Agrypnia vestita; assembly: GCA_016648135.1. Lineage (NCBI taxonomy): Eukaryota > Metazoa > Arthropoda > Insecta > Trichoptera > Phryganeidae > Agrypnia > Agrypnia vestita. The sequence goes on from JADDOH010002772.1 coordinate 53,425, forward strand.
AAAGAACAGTGGTGTATTATTTTATTACCTTGTTGAATTATTCATATTCGTCGAATAGTAGGCTTGATATTCGTATTCGCGAAAGTAGTATTCGTTGCATCACTAGTTTGTACGGTTTTTCTAGTCACATATTTTTAATTTTGTAAGAGCTAAACGTGAATTGAGGTATGAGAAGTTAGGATTTAAAATAAAACTAAGTTAGATTACGTGGGATTAGAAATAGGCCGAAGAAATCAATTTTGAATAGAAGTAATGAAAGAACAATTGTATCAAATAATGCTCTAACTGTTAAACCCGATTATTATTATAAAATGGTTAAATATGAAACATTAAATTACATACAAAGTGCATCAAGGTGTGTCTGTATGGGTGTGGACATGTTGTGTAACCGTGACCAATTTTGTGATAACATGTTTGCCGAGGCACATTTGGAGACGAATATATTTTATCTGTAGAAAGTTTATCACGTTATTAATATGTGTGAATATTCTTCCGATAACACAAACATACATATATCGATGTTCGTCTATCGATTACAAACATAAAAAAATCCATCCGAATGAAAAAGAAACTATTACCGTAAAACCTTGAAGGGTAGCGTCATAAGAAAGTAAGCACTGGTGTATCAAAGCGAATTTCCCCGTAAACACAAATGCTTCCTACCACACTCCAAAAATATTAATATACAAAATGATTAATACAAAATACATTTTTACATTATTTACGGAATTGGTGTTAACATTGTGAGATTATTCATCAAAATGGATGTAATATAACTATGGTTTCTCTCTACTGGGGTTTAATTAAATATCTATTATTTATAATTAATAAAAACATATACATTGTTTTCACCACTCATTCATAATGAAAATATCGACATGTTTCAGGGCCAATGGCCCCTTCGTCAGGATACATTGTATCCTGGGGATGTTGATATTTTCAATAAATAAGCGGTGAAAACAATGTATGTATATTTTATTATTTATATTTGTGAATTATTTATATTTGTAGGTGGAAATACAAATAAATTAATTAGGTACTGACAAAAGGAGTCACAATTGTTAGTGGAAAGTGAAAGGGTGGTTGTAAAGGGAACATTGAGAGAAGAGGAGAAGAGTTGGTGAATGTGATATTGTTAAAAAAATAAATATCCGAGTTCAATTTATTGACTTGTAGCTAGTAGCAAAAACCTTGGGGAAATCTAATATAAAATAATCATTAAACTTGTTTCCTATAAGAAAAAGAGTAGCTTATTGGTCTTGTGGTTAGGACTCTCGCCTCGTGAACCAAAGGTCGCGGGTTCGGACATCACTCCAGACAGCAAGTTAGTCCTATTTTCATAGCACAAGCGTTTAGCTTAGTTTGAAAATTGGAAGAATATTGATGTGAAACGTATTCGCATCTCTATTTAAAAAAAAAACTTTGGGGGAAATGTCTAAGATAAACGACATCAAAGTTTGCATTTTTTTTCTCTCTCAATATTTCTAAGTAAACTTTTGTCATCGAGAAAGGAATTTGATATAATAACAAGTAAAATTAAAATGATTAAAACCCTGCAAAAAAAAAACTGGTTGGAATTTTTTCACGGTACCCAATGATATAATTAATTGTACATGATACGTTACAAGCGTGAAATCATGGCAACTCAAAAGTAAGGTAATTAATTGCCTTACTTGCATTGATCGAGTGCGACGTTACGCCAAAAAAAAGTCCCGGAAAGAAAGGAACAGAGTATTGTACACTATTTTAAGAATGAGTATGTTATTTTAGCACCGTGACTTTAAATTTCCCGATTTTTCTGTCTACACGCAGAGCGTTTGTGAAATAAGTGTGTCGTGATTTGTTGTCTCTTTCAATGCAATATTTGCTACACATGAAAGTCGGCTATTATGGGAATAACGCGTCTATATTATAATACGTCAATGACGGTACCTTTAATTTATTAATCAAGCTTTTAACAGTCATCCTACAACATTTAGTTTATCCGATCATGCTAGGTCTTTCGCGGAAGCCCTCTATCTGTTCTTACTGCTTTCAACACGTAATATATTTTCTTTAGCATCCCCTCCCCGCTCACATGTTCCACGTGGTGATGATCCTTTCTTTAAGCTATCTACCGCGCTTATTTGTTCATTCTTCTTCTTCTTCTTCCTTAGCCTTTTTCCCTCCACTGTTGGATGTAGGCCTCTTCCATTTTCCTCCACCATCTCCATCTGTTTCTCCCCCTTCGCATCCAGGTTCTTCCTGCTTGCTGGACTATGTCATCAGACCACCTTTTGGCCTCCACTGCAGGATTCTGGGTGCCCATCTAGTATCCTCCTGTCGAGCCACATGTCCAGCCCGCTGCCATTCATTCCTCGGTATAGTTTATTACAAATTTTCAGATGCGCCTATCGGTCTATCGCAATCATTTCTATAAAAATATTTTTGCATCGCGGAACGAACTGTCCGAGTTTCCGTTATTTCTTACGTGCAAATTCGGCTTGACACGCGAGTGCTTTGTTTCCTCGTAGCGGAATCTATATATTAATTACTCCAAGCAATGTCGTTTCTGCATACTGATAATTTCTGTTGCCAGTTTAAAAAAAAACATTTTAGAGTACATTAAAAAGATTTAAAAATATAGGAATACGAACAAACTGATATCAAAAAACATCCAAATCCAAATTATCGAAAATTAAAATATCGGAATTTATAGATTTTTTTAAATATTTTCGTGGAATCCGTGTATTCAAAACAGCCAACGTAATTGCAGTCAACGAATTTTTGTGCTGGTCATACCACAGAATGACGCTTTATGACATTGACAGTAAGTATACGTTTACGCTTTTCTTTTTATTGTTTTTGCATTAATCTTGCTTCAATAAACGTTCAAAACATTTATTTATTAAACATTTATTACGCTTTATATTTTATTTAAACTGCAAAGTGAACTTAACCTTAGATTAACGTCATAACGTCTCTCATATAACCTCAAAAGACTCACAGCGCGTGGCGCGAATGTCATTTTACGTGTCATTTTCTCCGTATTTATACATAAATATTATTATTTTTCAGAATTTCGATGGAAGACTCAACATCACAAACCGGCAATTTGATAATGCGATTCGAGTTCACAATATGAAAGAAGAAATGCCAGACGTAGAGAAATGCCAGAAGAAATGTCAAACATAACAGAAGAGGAATGTGAAAGAAGGAATGCTGACCAGCGGGAACGTAAAAATGCTAGGCAAAGAGTGTATGCTGAAGGAAGAAATGCGACATCTTATTTTAAATGTGCAGTACAACTGTGCTAATGCATTTGCATCTTTCGGAGTGCAAATAAGTGACATACCAGGTGTAGGCCCGTATTGTTTAAAAATTTCAGGTGAAGTATATCATAGAACGTCTAGAAGTTTGCAGAGTGATGGAGAGGTGCCGGCATATGCGCAACTATATGTTTACGATGCGGATGAAGCAGTCAGGGTACGTATGAGCCATCCGTCTAACCTTAGATGTCAACAAAATATAATGGAAACTATTGATAATGTCATCCGTCGTGTAAGTCCATATGCTCTCCAATACAAAAGGTTGAAAGAAGCGGTTGAGGAAGAAGAATCTATAGTTGCAGAGCACGGGGGCCAGATGCGGAATATTCAACTACTCTTTACGCGTTCTTCGTTAGATGACCAAAGAAGGTATAATGCTCCATCTAATAATAATGAAGTCGCCATTGTGTATGTAGCAGATTACGAAGGTAGGTTACCGCCAAACGTAGATTTTGCTGTTCACCCTAAGAATGTAGGAGGTCTCCAGCGTATTAATATGTTATCAAAACATTTAGATCCGATGGTTTTTCCATTGTTATTTCCATCAGGTGAATTTGGTTGGACTCTACAGCCTTAAATAATACAACATTAACTGCATGGTTTAAACTTAACCAACAAGATAATCGGCGAAGCCGATTGCTTTCCTGCTAGTCTATATATTAATTACCCTAACCAATGTCGTACGTTTCTGCATTTGGATGATGATTTTTATTTGTATACAATAATTTTGGCATGGTGCCCATTGGGTTGTGTGGCGCGGCGGATAACACGTCTGACTGCGGATCGGAAGATGCCGGGTTCGAATCCTGGCAGGATCGATTTTTTTTACGGTCGAGAATATTTTTTTTGTTGAAATTTTAATTACATTTTTGGTTTTGAGCATTCAAATTTGTTTATGTAAAAATTTAATGTTTATGTAAATAAAAGCTATCATTGGCCGCGAAGCGGCCACAATAGCCGCCCGCAGGGCCTAGCAGCAAGCAATCGGCGAAGCCGATGCTTTCTTGCTAGTACTGAAATAATTGACGCCGGCTCTTGCCGCGGCGATCCCTGATCGCGGTGACGGTCTCGCGCGCTGCAGCCGGGAGCTCGTGCGCGGCCGCCCCATTCCTCGCCGCCAGAGCTACGGGCTAGCTTCGGGCCGTGTGACTGGAATTCAGAAAACCGACGGGAAATTTCACATCATCCCATTCATCTTAAAACTAAATTGAAAACACGCTTTTATACGCTTTCATTGCGTACATTCTTAATCGATTTTTTAACATCACCCGTGCAGGATCCAATTATTAAACGCGTCGTTATAAAATTTAAAACGATTTATTTTATCTTAATTTTCTTACTATAAAATAATTCATTAAACAATCCTTATTAGTTACCATATTAAATAATAATGACATTTTGTTTCGACGCCCGATGTCAAAGTTGAATCAGCGGACTAAAATTAGTAAATTTTCAATCAGAACATTATTCATACAGATTTTAATAAATCAAAATTGATTGAAGCGTGCACGCAAATTTTCTTGCACACCCAACCTGGTTGCGCTGAAACAAACACATTATTACATATTTGTAAGTGGCATACCAGCACGTAAGACTGCGGCATTGTATCCTCTGTGCCTGCATAGGCAAACGTACTTGTAACTAAATTTATGTAAACGTACTTGTAACTGAATTTATTTTCAGAACGGAGATTTTAATCAACTAATAGTAGTTGATTAAAATCTCCGTTCTGAAAATAAATTCAGTTACAAGTACGTTTACCATCGTTTCTACGCTTCTCAATACGTTTCCTACATGTGAATGTACATGAGTGAGAAACATCGGGCACAATTTCCAAAGCGGTATTAAAATGATGGACGCTCGGTTCGGACAATACGGCAGGCTGGCATTCGACCGGGGCAGCGGGCGCTGGCCACTCTGACGCGTCGGGGGCCTTCAACATCAGACATCGCTGATAACGCGATCACGCTGCTCTGCCCGCCCTCGCGGTGACATCAGTGCAGCGAATGAAGCGGCCCGCCGCGCAAGGTCGGCGGCGTTATATTCGCAGCGCTCAGAATAACACTGAATCAAGTTCGGTCCAGTGGAAATAGTTTCAACGCGCGAGCTCGGTGTCAGACAGGCGGCCGGATCCCGACCCCCCTCCGTTACAATTGAAATATTATTAATTTAGATAAACTTAGATGCTGTTTCATCTCATCTTCATCTCTTTGTCCTATTAGGGTCGGGACTCCTCTTCCATATTTCCCTGTCTTCCGCTGCTTCCGCGTGAGTAAATCAGTCTATGTTTATTGTTATGTTTTCACACACATTTTTTTGTTGCTATATGCAGGGGCTCCACGCCGGGTGTGCGCCTTACACAACCTTACGCCTTACGTCAGTACTTCTCACTCCCGCTACCCCCCTTAGAAAACTCATTTCGACATCCTGGATCCTCGCCCTCACTCTCCATCAGCATCCAAATTTGATGGTCGGATCAGGGTGGGCCCGTACACAGATTTGAAAACAGTCAATTTTGTCTCGACACTAAGCGCGGATTTTCTTATCACCGCACAATACAGAGAGCGTAGAACGCCGATAGATATTGGGCGTACAAAGGGGTTGAGACCTGCCTTGGCTGATCCCTTTTTACTTAATACAATGTTCACCGGAAGACGCGCTTTCCCATTAATAGATGTCTCATAGCTTCGTCTCTGCGTTAAATACAAATTGAGTAGACATAATTTACGCACTGTCCGAACCCCTGATAATACGTCACTTGGAACAACACTATGGAAACTTCGAGAACGGTCTACAGAAATTTACAATTATCTAAAGCCTTCGCGAAAAGTCTACAAACGGCTGGAACACCCGAGACCCTTCTCCTAACACTAAACTAATCTAGAAATTACGAAAATACCAGCATTTTCGGGTAAAAGTACGGAACTAGGCCGCGCGGCGCAAGAGTTGTCGTGTTTAACAGTTCGATTCAGTGCGAAGTACGCGCTAGCCGCAAGACGACGCCCACGGTGGCCGGTCATGCATTGCGAAGAAGCGACGGATATCGAGCGAAGTAAATAAGCGATAAATAATACTTGTGAGAACTGGATGGAATGTTCTAGTGAATTTTAAATCAGCGATTGTGTTCATTCACGAGTGATAAAAAAAAGTTCAATTTAAATAACTTCGTACATAGAGAAGTTAATTAACCATTAATTAATAAATCTCTGATTAATTTCCAGTGTTTTCACGCATTCCTCCCGCAGCCACGACACGTGACAATGTTATAAATTAAAATACTATTATAATGTTCTACAAAATTCAATAAACTTTTTCACAAGGAAGAAGAATATAGTGCTAAGAATTGACCTCTGGCCCTAATTTTTACGGGTTCAAATTGAAGAAACGCACTCTTCTGTAAGCCCTAAATTAACGACATCAATATTGAATAAATTGACACCAAAGAGATAGGGCTGTGCTTCAACTGGTGTTTAGTGACGTACAGTAATGTAACACTTGAGGGGTAAAGAGACAAAACTGCCGCTATGCTAGATACGAAATTGGAATATAGGTAAGTCGGTGTGCAGATTTCAAATTCATATTCTTTTGAAAAAATATACAAACATGTTTTCAAGAGCCATTATTGATTGTAAACTTGTTATTATTCGCCAGATAATTATTTTCAAACAAGTCTTTATTATCGTGAAATGCATACAGATGGTTTTATTTCTCCACCCCTTGATTCCAGTCCGATGACACGACATGCGGGCAAGAGCCGACCGACATCAGCTACAATTGGGCGTGTTTCTGCATATATGATCCAACCCACGCGAGAGTCATTCTATGACAGTTTTTAGGAATATAATTTTTTTTTAATGTTTCATTTGGTAAAAAAAAGAGGAAATAATAGAAAACTTCATGGATCTTTGGGATTAAAAAGATATTTAGATTATTGAAGACCACCAAATAGTCGGGATTGCCCTTTCGGGATCCCGAATACTTTTATGCTTTTTTGTTTGTTTATAGAGTGGCAATGAATAGCAACTAGCGACAATGCCTTGCATTTTTATATCAGAAATTTCAATAAAATGTTCATTATTAATCATTGCATTAAAGATTTTTGGAGGTCAATCAATCAATCAGTCAATGTGGTAGAGTAAAAACTACTAACTAGTATTAGTTTTTATTACTATGTTAGGTTGATAAAATACAGCAAATATTATTCAAAGCTATTTTCATTATTTGAATGTGACATGAACATAAGTTTTAAGTACTTACTTAAAACTCTATAGACATATACAATTAAATATAAAAAATGCTGATCAATCTCGATAATTCCGTCCGATTTTTCGGTTCGGGATTGATCTCGTAAAATGCCTCGAGATCTCGCGGGATCGGGATTGCATTCCCTAGTAATAACTATTAAAAATTATCGTCGACGCTATCTAAAGCATAAATATACAAATCAAGATGTCCTGGAAATCCAACCAAATCGTCTTTAGAAGCGTCAATTCTGTATTACTGAACTGAGAATTCTTTTCCAAGCATCACGAATATTATTACTGTATTGTACATTATTAAGTGCATCCATATAAACTGCAGTACAGCGTTGGTCTATACAGCAACCACTTTCTCTTCACGTTGGTATCAAACATAATAATTTCGTTGTCTGCCCGTCGGTCCGTCTGTCTGTCTGTCCCCTGTAACTTCGTGTAACGCCCGAAATTTCATTCAAATTCACGGCTAAAAAATTAAACGGCCGGAGTTGGGGCTTGAACCCCGGGCCAGCAAACCCGAAGGCGGCAACGATAGCGATGTCGCTACCGCCGAGCCTGCGTTACCCGTCAAAATAGGTACAGTCCATATAGGACTTAGTAAAGACGCGAACCATTTCATGTTCCGCCCAGCACAATCACCAGGGTTTAAAATTAAGATTAACTGCCGGCAGGGGAAATATTTTTAAAAAATGTACAAATATTTTGGTTAAAGTCGTTATTCATTTAATGGGTGTCGGCTATAAATAAGGGAATACTTATTCCTTAAGAAGTCATTTTTGACGGGTTGCAGCTACGATACAATATTTCAGGGGGGTATACATTTCAAGAATATGAATCGAAAATGTTTAACACTTTGTAAAAAAATATATCAATAATTTATGGGGATGTGCGACATCCAAGTTGGCATTGTTTATGACATATCTTCTGCATAACATAAGCTGGACAATCTTCAAAGTATAATATTTATTTAACATAACATAATTCGCTTTAATACGAATAAAATTTATTAAAACAAAAATATTAACACTTGGCAGAAGCCTGTATAAAAATAAACACAATGATTTCCGTATACAAAATTTTAAACGATAGAATACCAAAAATTTTGAAAATAAAATTACATACGGGATGTCTCATAGCTAGTAGCAAAAACTTTACAATTGGATTACTGCCTTAATAATGAGTCAAAAATGTTTAAGAAACCATGGCCTAATAACAATATGTTATGAAGGTATACAATATCGTAGTTTGCATTTTTTTTCTCGCAATACATATTTCTTACTTATATTATTTAAGTATGGTTAACTTAACGTAAAAAATGTTAATTATCATTACAGTAACTATCGTTATATAAAATGATAATAAGCACAAATTTAAAATAAAAAAATGCCTACGTAGCATCGAGATTCATCAACTTTAGTATGAAAAAAAAAATCGATTTCAAATTCATTAATTTTAGTCGGCAGATTCATAATGTCATATTATTATTTACTATGGCAACCAAGGATGGTTGATAAATAAAAGCGCGTCATCAATTTTTTAAACTTGTTTTATTTTAAAGCACAACACCGCGGTAAGTGTCGCGGACTAGGTTTGAGGCGCCCTGTATACAATTATTTTGTGCCTTTGTGGGTTGGATCTCGTCTGCTGGAATGGGCCCAATTGGAACATTCCTCACCTATGAACTCGGGGGTCAATCGCTCGCGCACCGGGAGGCCGCCTCTAGCGCCGTTTCCCTTCGACGGTCGGGTCCGTGGAGGTTCCAGCCGCCGCGGCCGGCTCGTCAGGGGCGCGTGCAGGGCCTATCGACCGGGCGCCCCCCCTAATAAACGTAATTATGGCCGTCCGTTTTCAGCCACAGTTGTATATTTATCCGACAAAATATTATGATATATTTAAATCTCACCACTGCGCTGATAATTGAGAAGTGTCTGCTCAAAGGGAGCCATTTCCACTTTAGAGCACTTTTACCAACCTTTTTTTGTGCAATTGACATCAGTTTGAAAATATTTTTTTTCAAAAAAAAACGAAGTTTATAAGCGAACGGCGCATTTTATCAACAAAAAAAATGTACGTTACATCGTAGATAATGTTATTAGTAAGATGTGTGCCAAATTGGAGCAAAATCGACCCAATCGTTTTGTAGATAATTTCTCCACCATTCTAAAAAAGGAAATAGTGGAAAAAATTTCAAAAGTGTTTTAATTTGATCATACTTAAAAATTATGGATTATTTATATGTTCTTAATTAAATAATTTTCAATTGGTTTGTGCGTTTCGCAAGCATACACGATATGCAACAGAATGTATAATTTTTTTTTAAATATTGATTATTTTATTTGTATATACCTATTTTTTGCGAGTTTTTTTTCACAAATTGTATAAAACTAATAAAATAATCAATATTTTTTTAAAATGTCAATCTACAATGTTGGTCAATCAATTGAAAAAATAAAAATATTTTTCTTTATGAAAGCTTTTGTCTTAACAGACAGTCCTCAATCGTGATAGGAATATTAAAATATACATATTTTACTTTGATTTATTTCGTAGAAAGTCTAGACAAGTACAGCTTACTTCAAAGTATTAAATGCACGCCGCTGGTATAAATATCTAGCTTACCCGCGGGGCTTCGCACGCGTAGATTTTTAGCAACTTTGTCATATTTTATCAATTTGTGTATTAACCTTAACATATAAATATATGTCGTCGCGGACTTTTTATAGAGCTTTTCGAGTTCTACAACTTCTCTATAGAAAGTATTTAAATATATATTACCGTTAAGGCAGTAAAACGCATCGTTAGAACATTTTTCGTCGACTTTGGTTGTAAAATAGGTCACCACGAAAGGCCCATATATTTTAACGGGATAATATTGGTGAAACCACCCTGAAGGTCCATTCTAAATACTGCTGAAAGAATTTTTGAAATGAGACGAGTAGTTTCGGAGATTACCTCCTACATCCAAACCTTTACCTCTTTATATTTTAGTATAGATATTATACTGGTCGATCACGTTATTTTTAACTTCTCCCCCAACGTCCAAATTGTAAACGTATTAGACTTTCAAATGATTTTCTTACGTAGTGATTCAAAAACTAAAAAAAGAGGAAACATTAGGCGCAAGACTCCACACAACTGAATGTGGAATAATTTTCACACTGAAGTGAGGCGTGAGACTAACCCGTACCTAGATAAAAAATATACTAATCGCAATGAATGTTGCTGTCGAGGAGCGCCTTTTGGGACAGGCCACCGGCATCCCTGTTGCTTGTTTCCCAACACCTAGAAAACTGAATAAAGGCTGAGGTCATCGGTTTAATCTGACCACGCCATACCGACATATGTAGTACATTTGGTTCGCAGTGCCGGAATATTGGCACCACTTGTTTTTCGAGTTGTCAGTGGGGACCGCAAAAGACCAACTCTACAAAATAATTAATACTTTCCAGACAAACTTCCAGTACGATTAAAAATTAGAATTACACCATGAAAATTATCGTATCACCTGTAACCCGTCAAAGTGACGGTACTCTTACATGCTGGTACCTAAAAAATAAGTATTTACTTATTTAAAGCAGACACCCATGAAATAGTAAAGACGACTTTTATCAAAATATTTGAACATTTTTTTTAATATTTCCCCTGCCGGCAGATAATGATACTATTTAAAATCCTGGCGATTGTGCGTGGTAAAACTTACGCGATTAAATAATTAATATTATAAATAAAATAGACATCAAAATAAAATTTTCTGGTACCGGAAATCGAACCCGAGCCTCCTGGGTGAGAACCAGGTAACTTACCACTACACCACACAGAAGATGTCATTGATTGCGGAGAAAATGTTTATAAAGCCAGTTGACCTAAAAAAAAATATTTTAGAATATATATTATGAGCTCTATAATATATTTTTTAGACACAAATGGTTCGCATCTTTGCTCTAAGTTTATGTAGCCTATTTTTGAAGGGTCCCGCACATACGGCCATGGCAACTTCTGTAGGTTTTCGCGTTCGAGTTTGCTCGCCCGGGGTATAGCCCCATCTCCGGCATCAATTTCGTTTTTTTAGCCGTGAATTCAAACTAAATTACGGACGTTACACGTAGTTACGGGGACAGACAGACGGATAGACAATGAAATTATTATAATCGGGATGGTTCTGTACGTGTATTAGGCCTTCTCATAATGTTTCGGTTAGTGATTTTATTTGGTAATATCCATAAAAATTTTAATTTTGAAAGAGCGGCTCTTTCTTCATACTAATAATTTTAACTTATGAATTATATTATATGCATAACTACACAATTTTATTTGCTGCAAAATTTGCTTTTAAAATATCTGGAAAATATAACATTCAAAGTTTTCGTTCGGCTGCTCTTTCACGACAGTTGATGACTCTTTCGTTGCCACCAAGTTACAAGAGCCGAATTATACATTAAAATAACAATGAAAATTTGACTACCAATCATGTTGATTTCTATACTTTTATTTATTACATTACAAAAATAATTAAATAACTAATAGATTAAGGTAGTACACTCGGGCCTCGTATAACACGGTTATATGGTTCCACAAAAACCTCTTGTAATACAAATCCGTGTTATACAAGGTTTGAAGTTCATACAACATTAGGGTTTGCGTTCCAAAAAAATCGAAATAGTTTATATGAATATGTATTTTTTTAATAAAAAATATAAAAAATTACATAATTATTGAAAAAAAACTTTATATATAATTTATTTTAATCGTAATCATGTATTTTATATATGGATATTTGTATAATCTTCTTTATTATTCTTTTTTTGTATAGTCTTCTCTTTTTTCTTCTTTATTAATATGTTCATATTAAGTTTATTGTTGTAAAAAGCCATAATAAATAAATATAATGTAGCATTCATTAATCATTGCTATCACTTAGAATAATTCTTAATTTTTACTCTTTTTCGACTCGGTTGTGAGTTTTCATCATCGGAGGAGGGCTCTGTATTTCTTGTGGTTTTAGTCTTCAAAAAATCGGAAATAAGCGATTGTCTGCTTTTAGCATATAAACCATTACGTATTTCCTTATAAGGTTCCAAAATCTGTTGTAATTCCCTCTTGAATTTCGAACTTCTGTCCATTATAGGAACCTTTTCAATATTTTTTTTTCTAATTTAATAGCCAATTCCAAGCCCTCATTTATAGTTTTTAATGTGAAACATGTAGCTACCTCGCTGCAACTGCTTTCTGAGTCATTAATTGTGGTAGTTTCATTCAAAGTTTCGATTAATTGAAACGAAATTGACAAGTCTCAACATGCTGAGTGAGATCATCATGACTAATGGTATGTTCTGTCATGGACGCAATCTACAAATCAAACATTATTTAATTCATTTATTTTTCTGAAACCGTATTATAAAAAGCGTGTTGTACAAAAAATATGCCATTTACTCATCCGTGTTATATAAAATAGTGTTATATAAAACCGTGTTATACGAGGCCCAAGTGTATTTGATTATATTTTAACGGTTTTGGCCCTCTCTTTTATCGTGCCACCCTTGCCTTAACATTTGGAAGTCTTTAACGCATAATGAGCAAACTGAATCCTCAGGTGAAATGTACTCTTGCTTAACTCGGGGAGCGTGCATTAATGATTAATCACATGTCGGTCAACCTTCAGAACGTCGTACTGTACGTTAGAGTCCTCTCAGGCGGTAAGTAATCCCCGCGCGCAAAACGGGGGACGTGTAGGTCAGCGTTGAGCGAGCGAGGCGCTCGCTTCCCTCCGGTAAAGTTCAGCTTTCCTCGCTCGAACTTTGGCAAAGGGCGAACCCCTCACTACCAGTTGCTTCGTAGAAAAAAGTAGGCTGCCCGACGGACGGTGTACCTGCCGGACCGCCGACGGAAACGCGACTCGTTTCGCGGCAATAACCTACTGTAATAGCCAAATGGCAAATAAGCAAACGTAATATTGTAGTTTTGGAAAATCACGCTTTACCGCGTTCGATTTTGACAGAACAGTACCGAAAATAGGGAGTTATTTTTTGGTATGTATAATATTTTTTATTTTTATTATATTATTTAAGTCTATTATAATTCGTAAATGCTTGGGAAAACTACAGACAACCTGTTGAAAATTGTTTAAATACAAGGATTTCCTTGGTAAGGGTTTATTATGAGGTTATCTTTAACCAATCTACAAATCTGGAAGCAAATTTGTTGATAATATAGCGCTAAAGAAAAGCAAATACCGGATTATCAACAGTCTGCCATAATAAACACTTACTTGTGATTCAGAATTCTTTGAGCTTGTTCAATTAATGGATATTTGTCCTCAGAGGGATAAATCAATCAAAATAGACCCCAGAGCGATTAATCAAGATATATTCTAGAAGTATCACAGAGGCGTCTTTCCATTATACACAAGGCCAGTACGCAGCCATAGGAAATTGCTCGAATATATTTTGGAATGCTATTATTCACATCTGTGATTAATAAATGCGAGAAGAAGTTCAGGTTCCAAGGTACAGTACAGTGTACATAAGATAGTTGATGAATTTTTGTGTTAACCTTACCTATCTGTTTACACGATCATTCCGCATTGCGTACTGGTGCAGTATATTATGGAACCAACATATCTGCGTAGATCAGTACAAAACATACACGTTTATTGTGTACTGCTGATGTATAGATTGAAAGATGGCAGTGAGAAATTTGTATTCCATACTATACGCAATTAGTTTTACACCTTTGCGTACTAGCCTTGTATAGAATGGAAAAACGCCTCACAGAGACGAAGCAATTTGTACGGAAAAGTAGGTATGAAAGTCTTTGACGAATTCTTTATCGATTGACCACCACATCTTTCAAATTTTTGGTGTAATGTATAAATGTTATTTTATGCAACACATTTCACTTTAACTTACGCTAACGCCATCTGTTGTTGAAATGTAATTTGTCATCTACGTGAATCAGTATATAGATGTCGCCTCTGGTACTGAGATATCTAATTTGGCTAGAATTGAAGCAATAATCTTTTTTTTTTAAATCATAAATATGTTTTAATTTTTTTATATTTCTTTATTGAAAAATTAAAGCACAGCGCCATAGTTAAGTTAGCGATCCTGTAATTTATAGTAAAATTATTTAATTTCAATCGCTATCTTCGCCAGCCCACCGTTGCCTAAGCCACCCGTTCTGCCCCTGTCAATTTTTTGGGCTGCGTTCGTTTAACGACCGTTTCACGTTGCGCAACTCGGATTTTTTCCAACCAGCTGATATTACAAACAGCACATCATGATCCGAACAACTGAAAGTACGCGGACCGTTTCGATCTCGACTGGCAGAATGGGGTTACGACCGGGCGTCGTTAACCGCACACGGCGGGCCGAGCAACGCCGGGGGCTTGCGACACGAGAACGCGAAAGGCGAGACTCGCGGACGAGATCGTTCCCCAAAAGGGGCGTCGATTGCGCCACCACTGGAGACTGCAAACACTCGCAATGTGCGCAAACATGATTCTAACTATTTCCGTGAATTATTTTATGAAAACAAATTTAATTGTTAGTCGCAATTTTAAAACGAATTTCTGTGATATTGTCACGAGAGTTTAAAAACAAAAACTACACAGAATCAAAGTCTTCTGAATATTCTAGTAGAATTTAGAAATAACTAAACTTCGAGAACGTAGGGTTTATATAAACACGCGATAGCATTGGGCCGAACGTACGGTTGTTGTATTGACAGAAGCGAAACCAGAGACGAGAAGCGATCGACGATCCGGTGCACGTTAATCAACCAGCGAAACAATTTACGAGTGTACCTACCGAACGTTCGAGAAGTTTTCGATAGCAATCAGTGTGATATGGAGCGGCGAATAGTGTTCAACATGCCGTAGAAGTTCCTTTATATTCATAATTGTCATAATAAACGAAATATTGTTATCATCGTGCTAACTTTGAGGTTATTAATAATGAACTAAACAAGATTGATTGGGATTTATTGCTAGCGGATAAGCCCGTTGAGCAAGCATTGAGATCATTTTACCAGGTACTTTACACTATTCGCGACAAATGCGTACCATGCAAGACGGGAAATTTTGATAATTTCCCTCCTTGGTACACTGTGGTACTCAAAAAAATTATCAGAGAAAAATTCAAGTACTTTCGTAAATTTAAAATTTATGGCAATAAATCTGACGAATTATCTTTTAATATTTTACGCGATAGAGCCAAGTCATTGGAAAACGAATGTTACTTGAATTACATCTCTAAAATAGAGGAGTCTGTAGTACGTAACCCCAAAACGTTCTGGTCATTTATTAAATCAAAATCTAAATCATTCAACCTGCCAAGCAATATGACATACGGTCTCAATACTGCCACATCAGGATCCGACATATGTAACTATTTTTCCGATTATTTTTATTCTACGTTTTCTAATCCCTCTTCAAGTACTCAAAATACGAATTCTCTGTCCAATTACGAACCAATCACCGATTGTTTCATTTCATCAATAGAAGTCAGTAAATCGAACATAATATATCAATTAAAGCATCTTGATATAAATAAATCTGCTGGACCTGATCAAATACCACCAATATATTTAATTAAATGTGCTGATATAATTGCTGTACCTCTAACAATTTTATTTAAAAATTCTATTAAGGATGGATTTGTGCCAGATATCTGGAAATCGGCATTTATTACGCCGATTCATAAAAAAGGCTCGAAATCAGACGTCGCAAATTATAGACCTGTTTCTAAATTGTGCACAATTGCTAAAGTTTTCGAGAAGGTTATATACGATCAAGTCTATGCAGCTCTTCATCACTCCTTTCATCCAGATCAACACGGATTCATCAAAGGGAAATCAACCGTCTCCAATCTAATCCTCTTTAATGACTTTCTAACTGATAAAATGGATAAAGGACTTCAAACAGATGTGATCTATACTGATTATAGTAAGGCGTTTGATAGAATAGATCATCATCTGTTGATTAATAAGCTTTTCTTGGCCGGAATACGTGGTGACTTGCTAAGATGGTTTGCATCCTACATCGATAATAGAACTCAGGCTGTGGTAGTAAGCAATTACATGTCGAGTTGGGTTGTAGTTCCCAGCGGAGTACCCCAGGGATCACTGCTGGGGCCATTGTTGTTTATAATCTTCATTTCCGATATTCACGATTGCTTTCGTCACTCTAATGTCCTAATTTTTGCTGACGATATGAAAATTTTTAAACCAATTTCTAGTATTTACGATTCGTTCAATCTACAAGATGATTTGCTACGGTTAGATAATTATTGTAAATTAAATAAACTTGATTTGAATCCCTCAAAATGTTCTTGTGTAGTTTTCACACGCAAAAAGAATATAATACCATTTAACTATATACTAAAAGGAGAACAATTAGAAACAGCTACAT
The DNA here is from genome assembly GCA_016648135.1 of Agrypnia vestita. Classification (NCBI taxonomy): domain Eukaryota; kingdom Metazoa; phylum Arthropoda; class Insecta; order Trichoptera; family Phryganeidae; genus Agrypnia; species Agrypnia vestita. Next base: position 70,395 of record JADDOH010002772.1, read on the forward strand.
CAATCAGAGATTTAGGGGTGATCAATGATAGAAAATTATTATACGACGAACATATCGATTCTATTATAAGTAAGGCTTATAGGGCTTTAGGTTTCATCATGAGAATGTCTAAAGATTTTAAGTGTGTAAAGACATTGAAAGTACTTTACTGCACTTTTGTCAGAAGCAAACTCGAGTATGCAACGCAAGTATGGAACCCCCAGTATATGATCTATGTAAATCGCTTGGAACAAATTCAAAAAAAATTTATTCGCTTTCTCAACTTTAAATTCAATTGCGTTTCTGACGATTATGACAGTTCATGCAAAAAATATCACATCCTACCTTTATACAGACGTCGGGAAATAGGTGATTTGATGTACCTACTAAAAATTGTATCAGGCAACGTCGACTGTCCTGAACTATTAAATAGACTAAAATTCCATGTTCCCTGTAGATCTCGTAGACACAACCCAGTCTTTCACATTGATTTTACCTCATCCAACTATCGTCGGAATTCATATTTCTTGAGGGTATGCGATGCATTCAATAAACTGATAAGATTATTGGATATTGATCTGTTCGAGTGCAGCCACACAAGATTAAGAAAAATTTTGAGTGCTGAATTTTTTTCCACGTAATTAATTAAGTTTCTTTTTCTGTTTGTTTAATTTTTTTTTTCTCTTTCTTTCTATATAATTAATATACCTTAGTATATCATATATTTATCATTACTGACATATTTCTGTTTGTTTAAATTTTTTATTCTTTCTTTCTATATAATTAATATGCCTTAGTATATCATAAATATTTATCATTACTGACATATTTCTTTTTTTTTTTTATTTTTTATTCTTTCTTTCTATATAATTATATATTATTATTCATTATCTTACTGACATATATTTTTTTTTAATATATTAATATGCCTTAGTATATCATAAATGTTTATCATTACTGACATATTTCTGTTTGCTTAAATGTTTTTATTCTTTCTTTCTATATAATTAATATGCCTTAGTATATCATAAATATTTATTATTACTGACATAATTCTAAATGTGGAGACCTGTAATTGGCCATCTATATTGTATCAATGTTTTCTATGCTTTTTTTTTGTGCTGTTGGTCTTCCATAAACATTAAATAAATAAAAAAATAAAAAAATAATAATAATTAGTCCGAATTACGTGATACTGCTCCAGTTAAGTTCGTGACCAGTAAACATATTTTCTGTATCGGACAGGTAGAATTATGACGACGGGATGATGATGATGATGATGATGACCCGTCTGATATGACGATGTGATGATGATGATGACCCGTCTGAAGTCATGAATGTTAGCCCTTACGGAGGGCTCAGGTCCGTTGTATGGGCCCACCTCGCCTCCAAGCGGATAGTCGGCGCGGGCACTGAGCCGGCGATATGTGACATCTCCGACGGAGGGCGTTGGAAAAATTCCACGAAGAAATTACATTTTTGGTCTTATCTTGTAAAGTGTTGAAATATTTGAAATACTTAAGAAAATGAAATATTTAAGTTTGATGAAATATTTAATGAAATATCTTAAGAATGAAATATTTAAGAATTAGATAAGACATTTGTAAATGTAATACTGAATAAAATTGATGTTTCGTGGTCTTGATATACAGGGAAAGCTCGCGCGATGGGAATAAAATCATTTTTAGATCGCGCGGAGCGCCGCGGACTATCATAGAATGGCCGCTATTTTGATGGAATTTATGTAAATGTCCTGCCTCGAAGAGGCGAGGAAGTAAAAATACATAGGTATTTAAATGTGCCAAATGAGTCCTTTGTGTGGTATTGTAAAGTAGAAATTAAAATAAAAAATGTTTGATTGAGAGTAAAATATCTCGCATGGGCCCCGATAAACTAGCCTGACCGCGCCGCCTGTATGTACGCAGCCCGCGCGTGTGATGGAAAAAAACCCGGCGCTACGATAGCGCCGCGCGGCTGAGTGGGGCCACAGCGAATATTTTTGAACTCTGATTACGGACGTTACAGACATCCTGGTGAGCTGAAGCATTTTTTATTGTGTTCCTCATGTGAACATCTATGGGAGTGATATGTTTTTGCGGGTGGGAAAGTGCGCGAGCGCACTTTATTTGTGGCGGCATTTTGGCTGCCTATTACGCAATTAATATCTATCCGACATACTTGAAAATATCACCGAAGGATGCGCTTGGTTGAGATCTATCTAATGGTATAACTTAGAATCTCGTAAAATCATGTTTACTATTTTTAACCGAATTAAATGTAAATTAATTCTTGAAAATGCCGCGGTAAATCGGCATATTTTGTTGAATAACTAGGTAAATTCACTCTTGCGGTTCCAGTAAACGACATCATCCTATGGGCAAGACATAGATTGGTATAGATGATGTGTTAAAATCCCCGGGGGGGTGGCGTTTAATTTGCTATCGATTAAAATATTTAATTTTAATCCGCGAATCGGCACGGGAGGCCGACATTTTGCGCTCCAAGCGCCCGGTGAATCGAGCGCGCTGATTGGTCGGCGGCGCGAGTCAGGGGGAAGCTTTCCGCACTGTATAAATACTGCGCCGGGCGGGCGAGTGCCTCATTCTGCTGGGAGCCTCTGCCGAGTACGCCTACTGGAACATTTATTCTGCGTTTCACTTCACACCCTGCTTGACCCCTGCTTTTCTTCTTTGGATTTGGACTCTGGATTTTCTACTGACTTCTGCATTTGGACTTGGCTGCGATTTTGGATTTATTGGACTTGTTTTTACCACCTGAGGCGACGACTTGGCTTGGATTCTGGACTTGGAAAATTTTCTGCGCTCTACACTCCCGGCCTGCTAGTACATCGGGGCTTCGGAAGCGAACTCAGCGGACCGCACCTGTTATTTAATTGTTTCCGTGTGGAACATTTTCTGTTGTTTTTAATCGAGTTCAAGCGTTTCATTTGTCTCCCACCGTCATGATAATACTTAAAATACGATACTGCAAGCATTCGGGAACGCCTACAAAAAATGCTCAAAAAGGAAGCTTATATAAAAATGAATACTGATAAGTTCAAAATTATGGCAAACGAACCAAATAATAAAGGATAAGGAATAAATAAGAATGTTTTTTTATGTTTATAGCGTTAGCTTTGTGGTGGTTGTACAAACCACAAGTGGTTTATACAAAGTTATACAGCAAGTGAGCCGAAAAAATGTTTATTTATTTGTTTAAGAAATTTTAACACTTTATTTTTTTACAATGGCAAGAAATAATAAAGAAAAAGTAGCTTGTTGGTATGAGGACCATGACGCTCGCGGTCGGTGGTTCGAGCCCAATTCCAGCATGTTAATCCTATTTACAGAGCACAAGCGTTTAGCTTATTTTGAGAATAGTAAGAATATTGATGCGACATGCAATCCGTGTTCGCATCTCTATTTAAAAAAAAATAAAAAATAATGAATGATGTAACGAGTTTTCGGTTACTATTCGGCCCTTTTCGGGATATTCGGCATTCGGTCGCATACTGGCTACTATTCGGCCAAATACCGAATACCTAAAAAAGAGTAAGAAATAATAAAAAAACACAGTAAATTAACCATGTAACCTATATTAAGGCTGAACATACATTCTAAGTTCGATAAAGCGCAACTGTTTGCTTATTTAAAGTTGTTTATCTAGAACGTCAAAGAAAATGGTAACATAACTAAAGTTATCTTTCTAAGAGATCAAAAAACAAAAAAACAAATCAAATGAAAACTACCTACTTATCTATTATATAGTTTAGTCATGACTTAATAAACATTAATAATTAACAAAATCAACTAAATACTTGGGTAGGTACTACTTATTATCAGAGAGCAGGGTACGCGATCCTTGCCGTAATGCGGTTTGCACGCCAGTTTTCGCACGTATCTTAATAAGGCCGAATAGTTTAGTCAAATATTCGGCTATTCGGGCACGCTCCTGGCCGAATATACTATTCGTTGCAACGCTAGCAGGAAAACAGGAAGGAGCGCCAGACTGTGCTGTCTCGACAAACGACTCTTGTCTCATCCTGCATCTTCTGTGGCCTCGTCGCCTCGTCGATTGTCGAGGCTTCTAATTACAAAAACCCTCGGGTCCTTGTCGTATTCCCGGTTGACAATGAACGCGCGGAGGAATGTTGACGGAACGGTGCGAGTGTTTACATTCCCATTTCTCGGTATTTAAGGCATTCCTAACTGCGTGCGCGGAATATTTGAGGTCTATGTTTAGTTTGTTCGCTTCCTACGGGAGTGAGAACGCCGCCGTTTTCGTTTATAAACTTGGCTCCCGTGCAGCATCGACACATTTTGTGAACTCCAACATATTACGTTAACAAGATCAAATATACGAGGCAGCCGAAGCCAGCGTTCGCCGGTTACGCTAGGTTTAATTTTAATCAACGAGGTTTATTAGTGGAGATGCACCGATTTTATTTATTGTGGCATTATTTTTAGATTGTACACACAACAACCACCCTATTTGTGGAGCGGGCAAGGTGGCCACACACAGTGGAATGATTTGGCCGAACGAGCCGAGTCGCCCAATTATCCGATGACTCACAGATCGCTCGACGACCGCTGAACCGAATAAAAGTAAATATACGTGATTCTCGATTAACACGATTATTTTTTCGCGGTATTGAAACATCACGGCTTTGAAAGAAAAGATTTCATCCTACAGAAACCTATTACTGGGATAAAAAGTATTGTTTGTGCTTTTCCAGACAATAATCTATCTGTGTGCCAAATTTCATCCAGAGCCGTTTAGTCGTTCTGGCGCGATTGAGTAACAAACATCCATCCAACCATCTAAACTTTCACATTTCTAAGTAGGATTTAAATAAGAAATGGTGTAAAGAAATTTTATTTAAAATGAAATCTAGACAAAATGTTGATTTATAAGTAAATAGGTAACGTGTCAATGGATCATGTTTTTTATTCTCTAGAAAAGATATCACATCACGTATCAACAATATGTATGCTTTAATAAAATAAAATAATCTATTTTAATGTATAATATTCTATAACAACTATCCAGAACTACGTTGTGCCGCTTAATTAATTAAAAAACACACAGTAAATAAACAACTACACGTGTTTTCGTGATGGCGATCTGACCTGTTCATCGGGCAAAAGCGCGCGAAATTTAACCGAATTTCGGCCGAACTTCGGCTTCGGCACATATTTAAACCGAACATTCGGCAGAACCCACATTTATTTATCGGGCGTAAATTTGCATATTGAGCCCCCCGTGTAAGAAACCAGGAGTCCTTTAAAAATAAGTCAGCATCCTAACAATGCTGCTTATTTTTCTCTTATCACAAGAATATGTCGTACGTACAATACGTATGACGTATTCTTGCAGATACCCACCCCATCATCATTCAAAAAGTCGCTCCTACACGACATATATTTCACCTATTTTAAAACTTAATTTAAAATATCTTAAATCTATTTTCTTGACGATAACCAGAACATATATCAATTCTGCATTGATACGTTAAATCTGTGTGCGAGAGGAACAACGGAATGAGTAATAAAATCGAGTTTTGAGTTAAGTATTCGGAGTTTGAATACATATCTAGCAAGGAAAAATTAGACGAGTCAGAAAACAAAATAAAATGCAATGCAATTTTTTTTTAAAAGGTCAAATGACATGATAAATTATTTAAAAAAATTGGCAAGAAACAACAGCATTAGTCAACATGGTTGAAAGTTCTTGTGCAAAAAAACAAAACTACTGGTGCAAAAATTAGATAAAAATAATAAAGGCTTCCTAAATTTTGTTTTGGCTATCCTGAAAACCTGCATACTTGACTCATTCAGTTGTTCCTTTCGCCAACAGAAATATACACGAGCATGATGCCAGAGCAAGCCTAAGACACTGGTAATTGAAATTTGTAACCAGCATTCTGGTAGTGCAAACAGACCGTCAACAGGTCATTAATGACAATAGATAGTCCTAGAGTCACAATTAATAATAAAAAAATAAATGTTTCATTAAAAATAAAATAATACATTTTCGGGGGTAGAAGCGCTGTGCCTTATAATTGCGGTCAACTTGCAGCACCGCGTTGCATCAACAAACACATTCAAAGCCCTTATTAAAAATTAAAAAGCAGCAGCCGCGGTTAAAACGAAGGCTCGTTTTGAATGCAATCAAATTTGGATGGCGTGTAATGAACGGTTCGAACCGCCCGCGCCCGACCGCGATAGCCGCGTCATTTCTAAGTAGCGATACCGACCGCAACCCTCCGCCGAAATATGAAAAAAATATACGAGACGGCATTCCTTGTCTAGACTCTAGGGCAGACTTCACCAACTAGTTTATCCGTACGTACCAGTGCCAGTGCCTTGGTACGTACAGATAAAGACGCTAACAGAACACTGGGTAAAATAATAGTGTATTGTGTAATTATTTCACATTCAAAATGTTCATTAATTGATTATTGGTAATGAATAAAGCACTAAGAGCCAGAATGTTCATTTTAATATACAAGGTAAAAAGCGAATAGTCTTTTTCACTCTTTATGTGCTGTTTTACACACCTCTTCATTAACTCCTCTGTGTCGGTGGTGTAACGTAGGTTTACATGTCATAGAAAATATGAAATATCTACCTTATTTACGAAAACTAAAACGTCGCATTTTTTGTAATCATCGAATAGACATTTTCACATCAAAATGACTGAATTAAACTGTTACGAATGTACGGATTTTTTAATTAAAAAATGTTTATTCATTACTCTCGTATTTTCGGCCAGTGTGTAGTGTAAAAGAGAGCAGAATATTGCATGTCGCAGTTAAATCGAGCAAGAAAGAGCAAGACAATACCATACATTTTATGTAGGACAGAGGTGGCGGTTACTTGGGTTTCGTTGAAAGAGAAAAGAATATCGAAAGAGCACGATAGAGTCACGTAACACGTGTTAGACAAAGACGGACTGCAGTCGCCGCGTCGTTGAATTTAGTTGGTAATGATATTTTATGATAATTTACTAAAATAATGCAAATATGTTTGTTTGCCTTACATAATTATATAAAGGGACTAAAATTTAAAAAGTCTTATCTGTATTGAAAATATATATTTTTTACCACATGTTAAAAACTACGTCGATTTTTAATCATGTAACACTATGTACACCACCGTTCCCGAAGGTATTTTTTAGCAGTCTTTTAAGAATTAATATTTTCAACACTACTACATTCCGGTACCTCACGTAAGTTAGTCAATATAATACGAATTATAAAATCATGTTGTTTAATACCTTGTTTATAAAAATATGTTGTTTAATACCTTGTTTATAAAAATAACGACGCGGCAATTAATACTTGTGCGATATGCACCTCTTATAACTAGGAAATTAACACAGAGAGGACTTCACTTGCAGTATTTAACATATTGGATAAGACATACAGTAATAATCTGTATACTTATCTTAAAAATATATTTTTTTAGCACTTAGTGCTTTACTTCCAGTACTCAAATATTTATACTTTGTATTGAAATGTCACTCCAGGACCATCTACTAGGGTCAATAATGAACTGTTGGAGGTCTATTTGTTAATAAATAATAAAATACATATTAAAAAAAAACAATACATTATTATTTAAAACTCAGTCCACTATCCCAAATACTCGTGTCTTCGGCCTCCTCTATACTAATTAATTAATATACTTTTAATAATTCATGTTGATACTACGTTATTGTTATTTATTTCAAATTATATAAGAAATAATATTTAATAACGTCTAAAAGGTTAATGTGTGAATTTTTTTGGGACTTATTAACGACTGAACGAATGAACAGGGTTTTACTGTATTTTGTAAAAAAAGTTCTATGAATGTTTTTTTTTTTTTAATAGGGATAAGATATCGGTTGCCAGACCGCAAGCCCACAAAAACTTCCCCGACTTTCGTTGATTACCTCGCCAGGATCGCATTGGGAGAGATTTTCGAACAAGAAATTAATTTCGGTTTCTCTATAAATAAAATTACATTATTCTGTTACATTTAAAGTAACATCGATTTGAGAATTTTATCTGTTTAAAAATTCATCATGGCTGTAATCGGTGATTCAGTTCCTCCCCAAGTTCCAATTTATCTCGTCAATTCATTATTTAATATTATTTTGGATGTACGATTCCTTAAAAAAACATTCGTACTTATAGTAAACAAATGACGCATAAAAGGGACCCACAGGAAAAATAAAAATGTCTTAAACTCGCCTATAACCCGAATGCACCGCCTCAAGAATAAAATACAGAAACTCACTGATGTGTTTCGTTAGAGGAGCACACCCGAACCAAATTACTTAGACTTCGAATACGCCAATAGAATCGAATAGAGTTTAAAGGACTGAATTTTTTTACTTCTTGAATTAGTACCGTTCTAAATTTGCTTTTTATTTACTATTTTTTTAATGATCATGGTTTATATAAATACACATTTTTAAACGGTTCATTTTTTATCGCTTATTTAAATTTATATATGTATTTAATTTTAAAAATTTCTATCAAATTATATATAATATATAAAGCCCACTAGGACTTTGATAATAATAACAAATAAATAAAATAAAAAACAACAAATCCATAAAAATCAGCAGGCATGACTAAGTCAACACAATGAAAGTGACACATATACCTAATCAAAGCATTATGATAATGTGTCCCATAACATTATTTATATTGATGATAATATTCATGGCTCGTATTCATCGAGACGGTCCAAAACAGTAAAGCGCGACGTTCCATGTACGCCGCTTGTGGTGCGGGGCCAATGGACGAAAGCTGTCCAAAAATTATGACGCGACCTGGTCACGCAGGCCTTCGAAGCGTGGTGCCGAAGAGTCACTTTCTAATAAATTTTGTGTGCACTCGATACGGTATAGCGCAGCTGATTGCAGCGTACAAGTTTGGAGAAAAAAACAGTTATTTGAGTGAAAATTTTAAGATGCGGCTTTATGCATAGACATTTAGGTACAAATTGGGTGATATTTTACAATGAGTGATTAATTATTTTTATTAGCACTTATTAAGGTACATATGTATATCCGTTCCCGTGGAGCTTTTCCGTCGTGATTAAGATGCAACAAATTTCACGTTCCCGGGATGGTGTAATCCCTTAACCGGTTCAAAAGTTGTGTTTTAAAGAACTATAAATTATTTCGACAATAAAAGACCGAGACGGGTTTGAGTTCTTTACAACACTTTCCGTTGGCTGGGTGTGGCTCGGCTTAGGGTTCATTTTATTGAAAGCGTTTTTTATATTTTTTTAAATTTTCCCCGGCAGTGGACGCCACAACTATTGATATATCAATGACTGATTAGATTCGATCTATTTCAACCCGGTAAATTTATGTCCCGAAGCGTATTAGATAGAGTTCGTAATTGGATTTATATCAGAAGGCTGTATTTCCAGAAATCATGTACAATACCATGAGTAAGAAAATCGGATCGGGTTCGCATCCATAATGCGTCATGTATATAAAAAACAACTGAAAACAACAAACGAAAAAATAAAAAAACAGGGACGTGGACGTAATTAACTTCTGTAAATCAAACATGATAATTTGGTTATCTGCCCGCCCGTCTGTCTATCTGTCCCCGTAACTTCGTATGACGTCCGTAATTTCGTTCGAATTCACGGCTAAAAAAACAAATTAAACGGCCGTAGATGGGGCTTGAATCCAGGGCCAGCAAACCCGAAGGCGGCTGCAACGATAGCGATGTTGCCGTCGCTGAACCTGGATTACCCGTCAGAAATACAGTACATATAGGTCTTAGCAAAGACGCGAATCACTTCACGTACCGCGCGATCGCCGGCAGGGGAAATGTAAAAAAAATGTTCAAATATTTTGATTATTACTATTTCACGGGTGTCGGCTATAAATAAGTAAATACTTATTCTTCATGAACCGGCATGCAAAAGTACCGTCATTTTTGACGTATTACAGCTAGTGCATAACTAACACTTGTACATTTCAGTAAGATTAATGGTTTCAACATAAATATGAAAGGAGCTTAATTACTAGGCCACCTGTAACCTTATTTGGAGTTTCTCGTCATTGTCTGCTGCTAATGGTCAGAGTAATGTCATTCAGACACTGTCAGTACAAAACACCTGGAATTGGTTTTGAATAATATATAAATTGAATCAAGCTCTGCAGGAATTACCGCAAAAGGCAGCCACTTTGAGATTTTGAAATCTGCGAGAAAATACAATTAAATTAGATATTTAAACTTTTTGTTAGCTTGAATTTTTTAATTTCAAATCTGTCAAACTTAAAACTTCAGAATTGGCGGCATTACACAATGTTTTACAATAACTATCAAGATACAGAAATAGCAATATTGCTTATTTCAGAATGTATATACCTACCTATATAATGTTTCTACGTATCAAATAATATCTAAATATATATATAAAAATAAACCCGTGTTTCCCTATCCGCCAAGTTTTCTCCACAACCAGCCACAAACACCCACCGATGGTTATGATGGTAGATAGCCCTTGGTGTCACATGGAAAATATGCGAGTTTGGTGGGGGTGACTGTGCGTGGGTGGGAGTGGGTGACGAAATTGTGCTTTCTAGCACATTGTTTTGTTATGCAAAGGCCGCAAATGCTTCAGATTGTTTCAAAATAGGCGCGCCGACTGTGTCGGTGAGTCTAGAAGGTTCCGGAAAAACCTGCTCTAGAAAGTTCCCGAAATTCTATAAGGTTCTAAACTGAGTGGCGGAATGTGTCAGTGTGTCTAGAAGGTTCCTGTACATTAGACAAATTTCTTGAAAGTTCTGGAAGGAGAATGTTCTAGAAGGTTCGCGAAAGTTCTATGACAATCCAAACAGTGTACTAAAAATGTACGCGTGCGAAGCCGCGCGGGCACAGTTAGTAATATCTAAATGTATTTTAAAAGTACACCTGGTTTTGAAAAAACGTACGATTTGATTGATTTTTGAAGCTGGCAATAAAAAAAAGATTTAGCGCAATCATAATACATATATTATGTAGATTCATACTCGTACATGTGTTCTTAGTATAGGCATGATGGCAGATTTTGAAATATTGTAGGTACACGTCTACTATTACCGAAAATAATAGTTTTTACGCAAATAATTGCATTTTCCTCTACATATTTTTACTTTCGCGCAAAAACGCCCGCAGCTGTCATTTCGTCTACGTGACGTCAAGCCTCAGTAAACATTGCATTGTGTCTATGGCAACGGTTCAAAGACACGGTGATGGGAACCTAGGCGTGACGTGATTCGCCCTGACCGGTGTTTCAGTTAAAATGGCGGATTTCACAATTTTATACTTTTATTTTATTGAAAATCTCATTAATCTCAATGCGCATATTAAAACTGGATAATTTTTAAGAATCCTTTCAAAATATTTTCTTCTCTAAAAATCACTTACTCTTTAATTCTTTAATACTGTCATCACGCCTAATGCTTCGTTAAATTTTACTTTCTTAGAAATTAGATTTGTGATATATATATTTTTTAACATTTTTTTTATAGGGACGAGAATACGCTCAAATCACCGCAGCACTTGGGGAAACTGACGGCGCGTGCATTTATAATTCCAAGTAGCGATCGGACCAAGAAATGAGTACAACAAAGGATGTATTCGGTGGCCGGGGCCGCCGTATCGACCCGCCCCGGGGGTCGTTCACCCCGATAGTAGCGGTGATGTAACGGGCTGACGTCACCGGAACTATTTCTGTGCCGCTTTGTCGAGGGTGAAACCGTCAAAAGTAAATACGTTCGTAGAAAAAAATCGGCGAATACGCGGCAAGGTGGGGACAGAACGTCGCCACATTTGTGACCTGCCTTGTATTTATCGCGTTCTCCACGAGTGACTTTAAAAAGTCTTAATGGACTATTTTATTGGTTTTACCTGTCGAGGATATTGAGTGCAGTCATCGAAGATCGCGGATGTTTAATGTACTGAATTCGAGATTTTATTATACAAATTTAAAGAAATCATGATTTTGGAAGGGATAGATACATAAAATCTAGAATTAAGTAAATTTTAAATTGGTAATTCTCGGTCGCTGCATTCGAAACATTTATGAATTTTTTGGATAATGCTGCCGCTGCGTTCATATCTCATGTATGTAATAATTAAATCGAAAAAAAGATCGCAAAATTTAATCATGCACAGTGGAATTAAATTATACGATAACTACCCGGAGGTATTTAGGGATGAAGATAATATTACTATGTGAGAATAAAATTTAAAATAATTACGTGCTATTATGTTTACGCTGACTGTACCATGAATTCAATATCACCTAGGCAATCAATGCAGCTCTGTTGATATATTTAATGCTCGAATACTATACATGTAAAAAAATCTACTTATCTTCCATTTACCACGCTTATATTGGGTTCACCTGTTTGTCTGTCTGGGCGGAATCTTATAATAATCAATGTTAAACTCGCTTCCCAATGTCCCGAGATTTCATAGGAAACATGATTTTGGAAAAGATAGATTCGTAAAATCTAGAATTCAGTACACTTTAAATTAGTTAAGCCATGAATTCACTAGGGGACAAATTGTCCCTCAACAGCAGGCGCGGCATAGAGTCTACGTGATGTTGCAACGTCGTGCACTGTTCCGCGACATCGCGCACAACATAGCGCGGCATTTCTACGTGCCGTGGCAACGTTACCATGCGCACGGTTCCCGAGCGAGCTCATTGCAACATTACGCGGAGCGTCAGTACCACGTGATATGTTTACAAGTGAATACGCATGCGCTGTATCTGTCAAGATGACAATGTGGGGAAACGAAAGTGTTCTTGAACTCATCGAGCTGTATCGATCGAAGATCGCATAGAATGTCCGTCCTTCTTTCTCTTTGCAGTAAATAATTTCGCATTCTCCTCTTTTTTCTCCCCTTACGTTTCGATAAACTCATTAACATAAACAGATATGCAGTTGTCATTATAACCTCATAGGGCGACATTTCCGCGACGTGTGGAAAACAATAAATATTTGCAAAAAGGACCTTCTTTTTAATAATATTCAATTTACTACAGTAAAACCTCGTTAATTTGAAATTGTGATCCAAAAAAACATTTCGAATTGCGCGGAACCCCGTTTTCGCCAAATGAGATACTGCAGCTGTCATTATAACCTCATCCGGTGACATTTCCGCGACAAGATATGCGATTCCCGGTGTGTACACGTCAAATGACCGCGTCATTGTCCCCGAAACATGATCTTAGATGTTGATGCGACATGCCGAGCGGAATGTTTCGCGATTTGTCCCCTAGTGAATACATGGCTTTATCCTCGGTGACTGCATTCAAATACTTTTTTTAATATCTTTGGATGCTGCTGCCTTTGCTTTTATACTCCACATATTGTGTGAGAAAATGCCTATCTAAAATACGAGTTTATCAATTTAACCAACCGGTTTCAGAAACTATCATTTTCTTGGTCGGGGTGATAAAAAAACAAATCCTATAAACATAAAATTATTAATATTATGTTTTAATAATAACAAAAGCAAGTCTATTATTACCCGACTGTAAAAATATATTTTAAAAATAATGTATAAAATTAAAAAATATTTTCAGGATAGGACAGGTGGTTAAATATGGTAAATTTTTTTATTTTGTATTTATAGTACTTTTTTGTATTTTTTATTATTTATTGTATTTTTACGCGCTTTGCTTATTTCAAAAGATTTTAAATTATCTCAGGTGGTGATAAGAACAAAACTCTTTATAAATTTGATAAAAACGAATGAATAATCACGCCATATTTGCGTTACACATTTTTTATTAAAAAATTTTCGTCGTCTAAGATATCGATGCGAGGTTCTGTTTCTCTTGAAACGAAGTGAAAGAAATAATAAAATATTAAACTGAAAGGTCAGTAGAGGTAACAAGGTTTAACATTATTATTATTCCACCATGATTCATATGATTCATATGAAAATAGTTTATATCGAACATTAGAAATTCATTAGTTTTAATACCTAAAAGTCATATAAAATTATTAAAACATTGCAGAAATTCAGAATATTTTGAGCTTGTCTAAAATTTTCAGAACACAGTACTGAATTTTGTCCCAGGGACATTATTAATCAAGATATATTAGATGCTGGTCACGCTAATGATAATTACAACACACGTATGAAACGGGTTGTAAAACTTAAATATATATACAACCTCCAAAAATTTGATAGATGTGGTATTCTATCGCGGGTGGAATGGCGAACGTTACATTGTGTTAAATGATCACTTAAGCCAACCGTATAGGATGTTCATGGGTCGTATTCTTTCCCATAAAAAATATAATTTCTTCTCTATGAGACATCTATAATATATGTTGACCTTGCAGAAAATTGAAAAATATTTTTAATTGCTTGTATTTTATATACGTCGGAAACTGTCGACATTTTACAAAGTGTGAAGGATATTTTTCATTCAAAATTCAATAAAGAAAACCTTTGCTTCTAGCTATGATAGCACAAACCGATGAGAATAGACCAGACAGTCCATCATTCAATTTTTTAGTGCAATCTTGAAACGATCCGATTTATTATTACATAAAATCGAACGCAATCTAAAGATAGAACGATTGAGCCGATTTCTCGGAAGAGTCGACACTTGTTCGTTATCTGCAGGTACGTACATCTCGTCGCACTCGAGTGTCGGCGCCGATTACAGAGACGCTCCTTGCCGAGCGCGATAAGATACGCTCGCTCGCTCGATAGCGGCTCAAAACCAATAGTTATTGCCGCTTTATACCGTATACATTTAATGTTAGGAAAACGAACTGCCCGATAGAGCCGGTTGAGGTGCGGCCTCATTCAAAAACTACAACTCCCGCAACTAGGGCCGATGTATTACGCAAATTTTATAATTTATTTCTAAACGAGTGAATCAACACTTTTTTGGGGACATGTTTTTAATATGGGGTAACGGTTTCACCGCGAGAAGGAGAAGGAACGGCGCATGAGTGTGAGAGGGGCTAGTTACAGAAAATATTGCGCATCAACAGTCTTTGAACACGTGGCAATTGTGTTGCACGTCCATTTTCTTGAGCAGTTTTTTTTCTAAACCAAAGTTATTCCGAGATAAATTAGGACAGAATGTAAAGCTGATCTAAGCATAGTTAACAGAATTAAAAAAGGTCCCTCAGGTGGTTTGGGCACGTTAAGAGAACGAATGGTAAGAAAGACATACATGACGTAAGTGTTGACGGCGTCAGAAAGAAAGGGCCGACCGCGTAAGACCAGATTTACCAGATAGCGGACGATGGTCACGTTAAGAGCCTCAACAATCGTCACGGTTGCGTGCGAAGATGTTAGAATGTAGATGGGGCGAGAGTTCTGTCAGGGCAGAAGAGTGTGGGGCTTTATTCTCTGCCTACTGTTATATTGTATTGTTAATATTATTTCTTTTTTTTTTGTAATTTTATTCCTATGTACATAAATAGCTATACACTTTGTATTTTATATGATGTAAAATCGGGCAGAGTATTGTTAATAAATAAAAACTCACCCATAAAAACCAAGTTTTTATTATACTCCCTTTCTAATTTACTAGTGGAAACTGGTTTTTCGCTTAACCTACGCATTGGGCTTCGGTCGGGCGACGCTATGAAAGGGAGTAATAAAAAAATTCCAAAAATCCAAAATTATACTATAATCAGGTTTCGCGTCTACCAGACGCGTTGCAATTATTTCATACAACTTAATAAGTTGTATAAAAATACCATTCAAAATTTGCAAAATCCAAAAATTTATTAATTTTTTTACGAAAATTTGATAGATCTTCTTGATCGTCGCCACGAGTCTGCTTGCAAAGTTTCAGCTCGATTGGATCATGGGAAAGGGGTTAAAAATCGATCCAAAGTTTTTTCGTCAAGTAAGAGACGCCACGAGTAAATTAAATATAAAGGGAGTAAAAAAATCAAGCGAGTAGTTATGTAAAATTTATCCCTCAATTAATACCTCCAAATCAATTTCCGTTCAAACGTTGCTATTATGCCTTGTTTTTTCACTCTCGCTCATTTAGGAATGTCCATAGGGAAAAATGTAGGTCGAGCAACGCAGCGAGGCCACCGATTTTCATCATTTTTGGAACTGATTCGTTCGCAGGAGTTCCACACTTGATTGATTTTGATAAACATTTAAACTATCGACTTTTCTGTTTCACTGTAACTTGTTCGTGGACCAGTAATTCAATCGCGAAGTCTAGGACATTCTAAAATATTAGGTCCTTACATATGAAATTGGCGTTTTGCCGTACTGGCAAATTTGATCTGAAATATCTTCTCTTTGGTTAGGAATTCCAAAACCAAATTTATACAGCTATTTACTCATGTATTTGTGTTTTGAAAATTATAATTCATTTGTTTTTTCCTCAATTGTTTTTTTCTTTGCGTCACTCAGTTTACAAATGAAAAACTTGAAATATCGCGTTATTTACGAGTACGAGTTCCACCGTGGCACCAGTGCTGCAGAAATGGCTCGAAGGATTAATGATGTGTATGGCGACGGTGCCGCAAAAGAAAACACAGTGCGTTTTTGGTTCCGACGTTTTCGTTCTGGAAATTTCGACCTGCAGAACAAGCCCCGTGGACGGCCGGAGACCAAAGTTGATAATGAAGAATTGAAGGCTATTGTGGAAGCGGATCCATCGCAAACCACATCCGAGTTAGCTGCAGGCTGCGGTGTTAGTGATAAAACTGTTTTAATCCACTTGAAGCAAATTGGTAAGGTGAAAAAGCTTGAAAGGTGGGTACCTCACGAATTGAGTGAAGCAAATCAACAAACGCGCGTTGACTGCTGCGTTGCATTACTCAACCGGCACAATAATGAAGGGATTTTAAATCGAATCATTACCTGTGATGAAAAGTGGATCCTGTACGATAATCGGAAGCGCTCATCGCAATGGCTGAACCCTGCCGAACCAGCCAAACCATGCCCCAAGCGAAAATTGACTCCAAAAAAGTTACTTGTGAGCGTTTGGTGGACTAGTGCTGGTGTCGTTCACTACAGCTTTCTTAAATCTGGCCAGACGATTACGGCAGATGTCTATTGTCAGCAACTGCAAACCATGATGGAAAAGCTAGCTGCTAAACAACCGAGGCTGGTTAATCGCTCTAGGCCACTGCTGCTTCATGATAACGCTAGACCACACACTGCACAACAGACGGCTACCAAATTAGAGGAGCTTCAATTGGAATGTCTAAGACATCCACCGTACTCTCCGGACCTTGCCCCAACAGATTACCATTTTTTTTCGAAATTTGGATAACTTCTTGCAAAGGAAAAAATTCAACTCCGATGGGGCAGTCCAAACCGCCTTCAGAGATTTTATTGATTCCCGTCCGAATGGTTTTTTTAGTAAAGGGATCGATGAACTACCTATGAGATGGCAAAAGTGTATAGATAACAATGGTACATACTTTGATTAAATAAATATATTATAATAAAAAAAAATCGGCTTTATGTTCCTCCCATACTAAACGCCAATTTCATATGTAAGGACCTAATATAAAACAAAATTATTCCAAAGGAAGAAAAAGACGGGGGTTCCGATCTAAAATATTGTAATGTAACGTATTTAAACACAATACGCTGTGTCTTTATAAAGTAACTGCAATCTGAAATTTATTATAAGATTTAATGTCCATTCCTTTATTATTGATTTATTAAATGAGTCGAAAACGTTCAAGCAACCATGACCTAAAATTTTATTGTGTGATTAATAAGATATTAGTTAATTTTGCAATATTAATGACCTTGCCACACGTTTGATAATATAAATATAATAATTTCGTTGTCTGTCTGTCCCATAAGCGCGTAACTTTCTGGAATACACGACTAATAAACGAAATAACGGATGGAGAAAGACTCGAAACTCGAACGCGCGGATGGCAAACGGAAACTAACCGACACACCACCTTGGGTGCATTTTGAAACTTCCCTTTTCAGATTGATTTTTGATGGATGGGCCAAAGGGCACATCCAGAGGGCGCGCTGTGCCCAGTGAAGGGCGAGAGACGAGAAGCGCGACGAGGTGACGTCACCGGAGCCCGGAGAGGGCAGCGGACAAAGGCCGGGCAGGAAGCGAGCGGCGGCCGAACATTACGTACGCAGATTGCAGATTGATCGCCGGGCCATTGTGGCGGCGACTCGTATTTGAAGGACGCGCGGGAAAAGGGGGGCAAGTCACGACGGCACGAATAATAATCGCATAATTCGGAGCTTCTGACGGAAACATGATTGCGGACACCTGACGGAACTTAATCCGCACCAGCGTCAGTAACTTGGTACAATTAAAAACCAGCCGAGGGCCGATCAAACTTCTGTTTAAAGGCGGCCATAGACACTCCGGTGCATCGTAGAGGTACACCGCATATCGCAGATCGGTCCGTACCGCAACGTGTATGGGCTTACCCGTAGATCTCATACACGTTGCGGTACACCGCATGAGTCTTACTACGATTTTCGAGTGTACTATAGTAATGGGTCCGCTCTGTACTCACTACTACAATGTAGTACTACATTGAAGTGCACACTTTGCACATTTTGAAGTGTAGTGCACACTACAAACTACAAACACCAAAGTTATTGAAAGTATAAACTTCAAATAGTACTCTTCATTTCAAAGCGAACACTACAAAGTACATACACTTCAAAGTTATCGAAAGTATGAGAAACATACTTTAAATAGTGCATTTTTTACGTGAAATTTTTGGAAAGTTGATGTAGATATATGAAGAAATCTCTGGAAACTGTAACAACCCCCCCCCCCCATGGTTTGAAATTTTTTGGAATCAAATGAAGAAATCTGGCTAGCGACCTTTTCTTTTTTTGTTAGGTCGCCAAATGTTACTGTGGAGAAAATATCGTCAATTTATCTTAAATATTTTTCTCGCTGACATTTTTTTTTTTTTAGCTCGCCAAATTTTTATTTGGGAAAAAAATATTAACTCACTAGTACTACATTACTTCATTTCATTACACTTCACTTCATTAATACTACAATTACTTCATTAATACTACAATTACTTCATTATTACTTCACTTCATTAATACTACAATTACTTCATTACATTACTTTACTTCATTAATACTACAATTACTTCATTTCGTTACTTCACTTCATTAATACTACAATTACTTCATTACATTACTTCACTTCATTAATACTACAATTACTTCATTACTTCATTTCATTTCGTAGTACTACAATTACTTCACTTCAAGTATTTTTACTACAATTGTAGTGTACACTTTGTAGTCTTCAAACTGGTGAACGTGTGTGTGTTGTAGTCTTCATTTTGAAATGTAGTTTTTCCCTTCGCTAGTGTACTATTCGCATGTTTGAAAAGCATATTTTTATACGGTTATAGGATACTATTTTTTAAAGCTCTTTTGTGCGTTTATTTTTATTTCCTGCTTAAGCAATGTTTTATATGATATTGCACGCGTTAAAGATTTTATATAAATATATTATATGTATATATTCATATACACGTTATAAAATTATACTTTAGAAGGATCAGCTTTTTCAACTACGGTTTTTGCATGACATTGCATAATATGTCAAATATTTTATTCAAAATGGCAGACGGCATTCAATTGTGTTCGCATGTCACATCTGTCAGCTGTCATCTGTTGCGGTGTCGCACCCAGCACTCGCGGCATGACGCCGGAACGGCCGGAAACAAACTGAAGCCATGTATTCACTAGGGGACAAATCGCGAAACATTCCGAGCGGCATGTCGCATCAACATCTACGCTCATGTTTCGAGGACAATGACGCGGTCATTTGACGTGTACACACCGGGATTCACATATCACTTGTCACGGAAATGTCGCCCGATCTATTCTATCTATTTATTTTAACGAGTTATCGAAACGTAAGAGGAGAAAAGGGTGGTGGGTGTGAAATTATTTACTGCAAAGAGAAAGAAGGATGGATATTCTATGCGATCTTCGAATGTCTGACGGATCTTTTGCCAATTTCTCTCGAATAACAACAACTGTTTTTGACAATTATTACAAATAATCGGGCCTTCCATAGCCAAGCAAGACAATATTAAGGAACGCTGTTGGCCCTCACATCATTTTATTTTTCACTCACTTACCACGTGGTACTGACGCAAAGCATGATGTCGCCGTAAGCTCGCTCGGGTACCGTGCGAGTAGGGTAACGTAGCAACGTTGCCGCGACACGTAGAAATGCTCCGCTATGTTGTGCGCGACGTCGCGGAACAGTGCGCGACGTTGCAACGTCACGTAGACTCTATGCCACGCGTGATGTTGAGGGGCAATTTGTTCCATAGTGAATACATAGCTTGAAACTAAACTAGGGATGGGTAAAAAATATCAATATATCGATATTGTTTGAAAAATATCGATATATTGATATTCAATATCAACGTTCCCTGTAAGGTGTGCGCGTGTGCGCGCGTTCACCTAGCAAAATGTCTCCACACACATGTTTTACACTCCGCACAGTCAATATTATAAAATAAAGTTTCCTTTGCCAGATTTTAGTTTTGCTCGAATGCATGAAACAATACATGCACAATTCTTTCGCACGCTTTCGGAGAAATGAGTCGAATAATACAATTTTACCTACTAATTATATAAAATTCATCCCCTTAAAATGTCGAAAAGGAGTGGATGTGGCGACCGTTAAGAAGAAATCCTGCGATAAATTTAAACTGGAATGGCTCTCTGAAATCGTCGAAAGAAAAATGCCATCTTCAATGCATTTACAAAAAGTAACAATTGGTGAAATATTTGTTTATTCGAAGACATATGATCGTGTCAAATGCATCATATATATTCCGAAGCAAATATGAAAAGTAGGTACAATAGAAATGCGAAGTTTTTCTAGTAAGTAAGTAACATTTTTTAAACTAAAAAATATGTATTTATTTGGAATATCATATTGAGGCTTGTAATACGGGCTTGCCAGGCAACTTTCCTCCGCTTTCTTCTTACCGGACAAAGCTAGGGAAATTATATAAAATCACAGTAATTAATAAATACCCTATGGGGGGGGGGGGTGAAAATTTATTGCACCGCCACTGCACAGATGCGTCGAAGATCCGCACACACAATAGAAAAATTAGAGGGAACGTTGTTCAATATATATATATATATATCAATATAATATATATAGTCAATATATTTTTTCGCGATATATGAAATATCGTAATTTTTTTCTTGGATAATCGATATTTTTTCTTGATGACCCTTTTTTTTGGTCATCGATATATTTTTTTCTATATATCGATAGTTTTTTCCCAATATATCGATAGTTTTTTCCCAATATATCGATATATTTTTCCCGATATATCGATATATTTTCTTCGATATTTTTTTTTGGCGACCTTTTTTTGGTTACCTTTTTTTTGCACATCGATATTTTTCTCGGTTAATCGATAAAATAATATAAAATAATAGCTTTAAATGTTGTTTCTCTTTTCAGGTGTGTACTTTTATTATTTTTAAATTTTAATATGAAATATTATGTTCTTTTGCTAATAAAATATATACTCTTTTCAGAGCAACGCAAAAAAGCTTTTATTTTTAAAAAAACTAAAATATTTGGGAAACGGAAACGAAATATATATATATCGACATTTTCTTTCATTTACCCATCCCTACCTTTTGTCCGTCGCGGTCGCAGAGACAAAAAGAATCGAATTTCAATTCTTCTGCGGTCACTCGTACAGGTCTGGAAACCTCCACCCGCGAACACCACACACGCTGCGGTACGTCTCTAGAGGTCGCCCGTACACAGGGCCGGCCCGTTCATATAGGGTCTAGGGCGCTCGTATTTGGGGGGCGGCACCGGCCTAGCGAACGGATAGTCAGCGTCAAGATCATGTAAATCGGTCGAATGGTTTGAACGCGCGGCCGCCGCCCGAACCGAAGCACAGTGGGTCGAAACCGTAATTTGAGGGACTTAGGGACCAACTTTCTTTTTTTACTTTTTTCTTTATGCCGATGGATAGAGCTCATTAACCTTATCAATAGTTGTCCTATGAAACTTTTTCCTAAACTTTATAGTTTGAGCAAAAAAGTTTTGTATTTTTTGTATGGAGCGGATCAAATAAAATTAAATTTCTGCTAAGTGGTGACTAACCCCGTTTTGAAACCTTTTTTTTCTCATACCTTGTCTAGTCTACCATCGTTTGATGCTATGAGCGTGTACATAAACTTGCTACTCTACCAGATAAATGGATCGAAAAAATAAAAAACGTATATATTTATAATATTATTTTTTATTTTCGTAATTTCTTTTATGTCAAACCAAATATGAAATAGTGAGTAAAAGTACATAATAACTCAAATAATCAACAAAAAACGAACATAATTATACTAAAAACTAAATGAAAACTTAATAATACAACAGCAAACATATTTTTTTACAAATTGTAGATAGTAGTTTTACGATATATGTACAGGCTGTACCAGAGCTAGCAGCAAAAACTTGGCAGGTAGATTCCTGACTATGTTATGAGTCTAAAATGTTCAAGCAACCATGACCTAATATCAATAGTTATGGAGATTTTTATATTCGTAACTTCATTTAAGTCAAACTAAATATGAAATAGTAAGTAAAAGTATTATAGTATTAATATTATTATTATACATTCTAAAATCAAACTCACCGCTCGACGCTCTTCACCCTACCCGGCGCGGCGAATACGAACGCGAACAAACAAATAAATAATCGATCGATAATAATGATAAATATTATTAATTAATTATGCATACCTAATTAGCGGTCACCCGGTCGCGGGTCGCGGGTCGCGGATCGCCCGGAAGTCCGCACGTGTCGGTGGGTAGGTACATGTCGAGACAAGTTTGCACCCGCACACATGGCCGGCCGCTCTCCGGGGTTCGTTTTTATTATCATTGTCACGTTAAATTATTTTACAATTGCGGGGACATTTTACATTTTACATTTTTACTGACACGTTTATTGCACATTTTAACGCACACTTCTTTGCCGCTTTCTCTTCAGATATAATAATAAATAGAAACACAAATCTTTTGAAAATAATTCGGTCAGTTTTTTTTTCTTTAAATATATCGCTTGTGTCTATTAACATCACGTTTTAAATTCCAATGAAAAAAAAACCTAAATATATTTAAAAAATTTCACTTATTATTATAAGTTCATAAAACCTTACGAAGAAAAGGAAGAAGAATTGATTTCGAAAAGATTGATTCAAAATATTCAAATTGTATTCAAAATTTCAAGATTGTATTCAAAAATGTGTAGAATACTTAATTACCTACTATCATCATTTTAAATATCTTTAATATTCGAAAAATTCATTGAGATATTATTTAAAAGGAGT